>JAUMHQ010000315.1:3021597-3106059 GCA_032361165.1 Enteromius paludinosus | reverse complement strand
AAGTGTTCATGGTGTGCCTACTATAGAATTCGGCCGGAAGCAGTAGGTCATCCGGGTATTTCTCGCCTACTGAATTTTGGATACTATGAATTCGGACATACTACTCGCCTCGCATACTGTTTTTCACGTAATATATAGTAGGGAAGTAAGCGATTTCGGACGCAGTGCATGTTCATTATCAGCTCGTCAGTGAACCGCGGCTGTGTGTAGTATATACCGCTCAATGTGAAATCACGCACCTGATGGCATTTACCGCTGAATACAGGACTGTCTTTACTGACAAAACGCGCAAACATATCAGCCGATCCGGATCGGTGCATCCCTACTTTCAAGTACATTCAGAACATTAGAAACGCTAGTTGGTGCTCCAGTATAAATAAGAATATAAGTATAATGCAAAAATAAGTAAGTAAAAATAAATACGTGTTAGTTTTGTGTAATTAATTAATCTAAATTAATGCATTAAAGTCCTGGGCCTAATATATATATATTGTGCTTTAAATTAATAAAAAATCGTACTGACAAATTGACAAAACCTAGGATAGTGGTGCTTTTTATAAAATGTAAAATTACAAGATTTCAGTGCGTGTCTTCTGTATTTATTTTTTGCACAGAAAAACATATATAAAAATTGCAATAAAATTAAACATTTTGTTGGAGTGAGTCAACAACAATTTAAATCAGTATTACACGTATAATTCTTTATGCTTAAACCTTTTTTCGTCTTTGACCAATGTATTTCATGTTTGTTTTATTAATGTTTTTTATCTATTAAAATTACTTTAAACTCCTATAACTTTGCCTCTCCTCTCCTGTTCTTTGCAGAGCGTGATATTAAGATTGTCCGTCCACTGTACAGTGTGGAGGTCACAGAGACAGAGACTGCTCGCTTTGAGACAGAAATCTCTGAGGAGGATGTTCATGGTAACTGGAAACTCAAAGGAGATGCCCTGCACCAGTCACCGGTAACTTACACATTTTTTAATGTTCACAATAAGTGTTTGAAATAAAATAGAAAGAATCTACAATTTTGAATTGTATTAAATGAATAGTTCATATAATAAATCAATCCTGTGTTCACCTTGTGCTCCATGTTATTTCTAAACTTATGACATAAAAAGAGAACGTTTCTGACATGATCTCATATTTTCATATCACATTTTTTTTAATTTAATTTATTAGGACTGTGAAATTAAAGAGGAAGGCACCAAGCACATGCTTATCCTTTACAATGTTCGCATGGATATGGCTGGTGGTGTGGACTTCAGTGCTGCTAACGCTAAATCAAGGGCTCAGCTCAGAGTTAAAGGTGAGAATTATGAATATGATGCCGCCTTGCATATTTTGGATAAGCTAGAAAAATTTCCTTAGTATTGCGTAACAAAGACAATTGATATGAGTTACTTTGAAACACAGCATGTATAACTAAAGGCAGTTAAATTAGTCAGTCAGTGCGGTTTATGATGACTGGTTCGTAAATTATACTGACAGATGCCATGTAGTGATAACAGGGTGTGAAAAGTATTTATTTTGGCAGGGATTAATGTGTTAGAGATATCTTTGGCATCCAATCAAATTTTGTGTTTAGCTTTTTAATATGCTTGCTTTAGAAGCAAGCAGAGACACTTTTATAACATGCAAGCCTTATCCATGGTCAGGGATTTTTTCCCTACTTTATAAATTAGGTAACACTTAACGTAACATTCTCCTTTTCCTGGAAAATTCCAGTAGGTTGATTGACAGTAACAGATTTCCTGGCAGGGTGTCATTACAGGGGTGGGCTAGTGGCCAATCAGATGTTGCGGTTATTTTAGAAGCCGCATGCCATATGTAGATATTCTCTGTCAGTGATTGGCAGAGGTTTAACAGACCTACCTCCAAATTTTTTTCTGACCATATACATCTTAAGGAAACTCAATATGCAAATGAAGTAGGCCCCCAACACTAGTCCCTGTCTTGCTGAATCCCACTTGTCCTGGAGGCTTACAAGCTCCAGAGCAGTGGCCTGTTGTCAGCGGGAAAGCGCTATGTGGATTTGTAGTTAAAGGATTACCGCTGTCCTTTGGAACTCGGAGGTGACTAACAATGTCTTCTCCTGAATCCAAAGCACGAATGATAGGCCTCTTGAGGCCTCTGAAGGATGTAACAGTGACAGCAGGAGAGACAGCAACCTTTGACTGCGAACTGTCTTATGAGGGCATACCTGTGGAATGGTTCCTTGGGGGTACAAAGCTGGAACCAAGTGACAGAGTAAGTGTGCATGTTGTGTTTTTTAAATTCAAAAGTCATTTGTGGTTTCTAGAATATTTGTACCTGTTGGTGGCACTATTTTGAATCCATTAATTAAATCATTGATTAATTTAGATGGTCATATTGACAATTTCACTGATAAACTGCGAATGGCATAACAGTAGAGGAAGATCAGCTGTTTGTAGCAGCTAGGATTACACATCAACTACTACAAAACATCTATTTAGCTTTTCTCCACATTTTGAATGATATATATATTTTTTTTTACATCTGTCAGTTAAATGCTTTCCTCATATAAGGACCTGGGGGGATCAGGATACAAGTTGAGCATTTGATCTGGGTTTTGAGATAACACACAGGGCTATTCTGCTCTGCAAGCGTTCCTCTGGTTATTTTTAACTGCTTCAAGACTGTATGTGCAGTGGCAGGTGGCAAGAGGCCATTTTTACAGCCGTAGTTTGTATTTACATGTAGAAATGTATTTATTTATTTATTTATTAATGTATGTTGTTAGAAGTGTTTAAATGTGTTTGTCATGTAATTTGCAGTGCGTGTGTGTTAGGTGAGTTAGGACTTCAGTCATGGCTTTTTGGATTTTATCTATTTTACATGGTATTTTTGATTAAACTGAGTGTTGTGTAGCAGATGGGGTTAGAAATAGGCCACACATTTTGGTGACAACAGCTGTTCGAAATCTGTTTGTATTCCTGATATGTTTGTTTGAGAACCTGATTCTTACAACAGAGATTACAACCAAGTTAAGCTGATCTAATGAACCCCAATTCTAACAGTTTTGATTATTTTTGGAGGAATATTATTATATTTTTTTAGGAATATTAAGGAAAGCATTCAATTTGAATGCTTATATAATATGTAATAATAAAAAGAAAATATTCAGTTGCTCAAACTTGATTTGTAAATAGTTTTCAGCCTGTTTTACTTTTCATTTTTATTGATGATTTAAGGAATTTATTAATTGTACATAAAACATACAGTATATAACAGTTTCCAATCAATTAATACTTTGTGTCTTATTTAACCTTAGCTCAGTTTTATGTAAAGTTACACAAGCCACATGTAGGTGACTAAATTGGCTTCCAGGGCACATGGTTGGGGCAGTAGAAGCAGAGGTGTGAAAATGAGAACAGCTCCTAGTGCTCAGCTGCTGATGTCTATTGCAGAGGAGCAGTAAATAGCCACCCCCACCTCTTGACATGGCAAGAGTTCTTGATTTATCAATCGGTTTGATTTGCACAGGTGGTGACCCGGGCAGAAGGCAGAAGTCACACGCTGACCCTTAGGGATGTGAAGCTGACAGAGGCAGGAGAAGTAAAACTCACTGCAAAGGACTTTGTGACACAGGCTCAACTCATTGTAAATGGTGGGTGCTGTTCATTCACAAATGCAAATTGAATTGCACCTTCTTGCTAACAAGCATCCCTCATAAAATTAATCAGCCTAAAACATGTTCACATTGAGGTGAAAATTGCAGCCATTCTAGTGTTACGATTGTTAGTGCTCTTATAGGAGCTCAGGTGATTGTACAACATTAAAAAAACTGGGTAAAAATTTATATATAAATAAAATATTAGCTTTGGAAATTATAATTCTAAATTAATCTTAAATAAATCTATAATTAAAATTTGCTGCACAGAACCTCCAGCTGAATTCACCAAACCTCTGGAGGACCAGACTGTAGAAGAGGAAGCCACAGCTGAACTAGAGTGCGAAGTTTCCAAAGAGAAAGCAGAAGTCAGGTGGTTTAGAGATGGACAAGAAATTCGTAAAACCAAGAAGTATGACATGGTTGTTGATGGCCGTAAAAGAAAACTTGTCATCCATGACTGCACACTTGATGACTCAAGGACATATACCTGTGATGCTGGACAGTTCAAGACATCAGCTTTCTTAAATGTTGAACGTAAGTCAACCAGAATGTGAAGAATTGAACTAATACTTGCATTGAAAGAAATAAAACACTGAATGCGGTTGCCTTTTGATCTTCAGCTCCACATGTTGAGTTCACAAAACCACTCCATGATGTAGAGGTCAAAGAGAAGGAATCTGCCAGATTTGAATGCGAAGTGTCTCGTGAAAGTGCAAAGGTTTGTTGTCTAGAACTCAGTCAATCTCTTTCAATATGACGTTTAAACATATCTATATTATATGCAAGTTAGATGTTAGACATTAGTTATTTTGTGTAATTGTCTTGATCATTGAGTGTTCATTCATCAATATATTTCCTTATGAATAGGTTCGCTGGTTCAAAGATGGGAATGAAATCAGAAAAGGAAAGAAATATGAGATCATTTCTGAAGGAGTAAAACGTATTCTCATCATAAGCAAGTCTGTCTTTGATGATGAAGCAGAATATGAATGTGACGCCAGGACATCCAAAAGCTCTGGAATGCTGACTGTCGTTGGTAAATTATTCTGTTCATTTTTATTCTAAGCAGACTTCAGCAGCTTACAACAGTGTACTGATTTGCATGTTTTTTCTTACCACAGAGGAAGAGGCTAGATTCACAAAGAACTTAGCTAATGTTGAAGGCACTGAAACCGACAGTGTTAAACTGATTTGTGAAGTCTCTAAGCCCAGTGCAGAGGTTACATGGTACAAGGGTGACCAGGAGTTGCCTGAAGTTGGTAGATATGAACATATTGCTGATGGCAAAAAGAGAATCCTCATTATTAAGGGCCTTCGTATGGATGATGCTGGAGAGTACCACTGCAAACTGCCCACCTCACAAACCACAGGGAACCTGAAGATTAATGGTATCTTGTACTTGAAAATTGACTTCATATTTTGTAGAAACTTGCTCCGTGCTTGTGACTTAACTAATACTGTAACTATTTTTCCACTTTAGAACTTGCCGCTGAGTTCATTGCAAGGCCTCAAAACCAGGAGGTGGTTGAAGGTGAAAAGGCACAATTTGTGTGCTCTGTCTCCAAAGACACATATGAAGTAAAATGGCTCAAAGCAAATAAGGAACTTCAATCAGACGACAAATATGAAATCATTTCTGAGGGCAAAAAGAGAGTTCTTATTATCAAAAATTGTGAACTCAAGGATGAAGGAGGCTTTGTAGTCCTCATTGGAACCACAAGAGCCTCTGCTGAACTGACTGTGCTTGGTATGTATAGTAAATATTTGTATATTTTTGAGAAATTATTATATAAATATAACAAGTTGATTATGATTATAAATATATATATATATATATTTTTTTTTTTTACAGAAAAGCTTAGGATTATCACTCCTCTCAGAGACATAAAAGCAAATGAAGGACAAGAGACTGTCCTCAACTGTGAAGTTAACACTGAGGGGGCCAAAGCCAAATGGTTGAAGAATAATGAGACTTTATTTGAAAGCAGCAAGTTCATCATGGTCCAGAAGGACAACGTATTCTCTCTGAGGATCAAAGACACTCATAAATCAGATGAAGCCAACTACACTATTACACTGGCAAACCAGCGTGGCGAACAAGCAAAGAGCTCTGCCAACATTACTGTGCAAGGTATGATATGCACTTTTTTGTCATATTAAAGCAACAGTGAAGTGAATCTCTTGTTATAAAAAAAACATAATTATATAGTGTCATATATTTCTACTAAAAATGTATTGTTATATAATTGTTTTGAAATTATATATGACTGAACGGTGAAATTAAAAGTTCCCTCTTGCCATAAATGTCGCCATTGTTGACATCAATAAATCATAAGCTAAATTTTCCAGTAGGATAATTTAAATAACTAACTTGCAACATACATGGGAAATTTTAACAAAATCTAAGACACATGCCTAGTTAACTTATCATACACCGGATTAATTTCTACAGAGGAAGATCTTAGGATCATTCTTCCCCCTGAGGATGTTGACACACAGGAGAAAAAGACCATCAGCTTCACATGCAAGGTGAACAGACCAAACGTAACAGTACAATGGATGAAGGCAGGTCAAGAAATCACTCTCAGCAAGAGAATTCTGTACCGTGTGGACAAAGACAAGCACACTTTGACCATTAAGGACTGCAGCATTGCAGACGAGGGTGAATATAATGTGGTTGCTGGCGCTGATAAGGCCACAGCAGAACTGATCATCAGTGAGGCACCCGCTGACTTCACCGCTCAGCTCAGTGACCAAACCATCACAGAGTTTGAAAATGCTGAGTTCACATGTGAACTTTCCAAAGAGAAGGCTGAAATCAAATGGTACAGAGATGGCAGGGAAATCAGAGAAGGACCAAGGTAAGATGCATATTATTCTAAAGGGCTTTTGTCAAGGGTTTTGTTGGTTTTGAGTATGTTTAATATCTATTCTATGTTAAATTTCAAGATACCAATTTGAGAGAGAAGGCAAAACATGCAGACTGCGTATAAAAGAGTGCAGACCAGATGATGAGTGTGAATATGCCTGTGGAGTGGATGACAGGAGAACCAGGGCCCGCCTTTTCGTTGAGGGTAATTTGTTTCAGTGTCTATTGGAAACCTGGAACTATCAGGGAATTTTAACAAATGTAATCCCCAGACATAAAATGTCATGAAAATTAATAGAAACTTAAATGGCCTTTATGACTTTTGCACCTCTTTAGAGACCCCTGTGGAGATAGTCAGACCACCCGCAGACGTGTTTGAGCCCCCAGGCTCAGATGTTGTGTATGAAGTTGAGCTCAACAAAGACAGGGTTGAGGTCAAATGGCTGAGGAACAACATGACCATTGTTCAAGGTGATAAATACCAGATGATGAGCGAGGGTAAGATTCACAGGCTTCAAGTCTGTGAAATCAGGCCACGTGATCAAGGAGAGTACAGAGTTATTGCCAAGGACAAAGATGCCAGAGCCAAGCTTGAACTTGCTGGTAAGATATATATATATATATATATATATATATAATTATTATTTTATTTTTTTTATAATTTTTTTTTCGTTTATAAAATTCTTAATAATTTGTTTTATTACCAAAGGAAATATATGATTTATTAAGTTTACAATGCCTTTGTGTTGTTTTGTTTTTACAGCTGTACCGACAATTAAAACCTTGGATCAAGACCTGGTGACAGATGCTGGAAAGCCATTTGTTATGGCAGTTCCTTTCAATGCTTACCCACAGGCTGAGGCTGAGTGGTTCTGCAATGACATCAGCCTTCCAAAAGACAATGTTCACACTTCTGTCGACAGGACAGAATATAGGCTAAAGGACCCTAAGAAGTCAGAGGAAGGCCGTTATAAGATCGCCATCCAAAACAAACATGGAAAAGGAGAGGCTTTCATAAACCTAAGAGTTATTGGTGGGTTATTTTTTAATGTATCTTTTTTTTCATTTAAACATCCTAGGATTGTATTGTTAGAAATCTTAGAAACCTTGCTCCTTTCACAGATGTTCCTGGACCCGTGAAGAACCTTCAGGTTGTTGACACTGCTGATGGTGAAGTCAGCATTGCATGGGAAGAGCCAGAGAGTGACGGTGGCAGCAAGATCTTGGCTTATGTAGTTGAAAGACGTGATATCAAACGTAAGACCTGGACTCTGGCCACTGACTGTGCTGACAGCACAGAGTACTGTGTAACTGGCTTGCAGAGGGACTCCAAGTACCTATTCCGTGTCTGTGCACGTAACCGAGTCGGAAGTGGGCCTAATGTTGAAACAGATAAAGCTGTTCAAGCTAAGAATAAGTTTGGTAAGTCAAAAAAAAAGTGAAGTTTTAGACGTTTTATACATACTAGCCAGTGATTCTTATTTTGGTTTTTAATTTTACACACTCCAGATGTTCCTGATCCACCACAAAATGTTATTGTTGGAAATGTCAACAAGTTTGGTGCCACAGTCTCCTGGGAACCACCACTGTTCGATGGTGGATCTGAGATCACATCATATGTTATTGAGCTCCGTGATAGAACTTCAGTGAGCTGGGCTCCAGTCATGGTGACCAAAGCACACGAACGCTCAGCTATTATTAATGATGTTATTGAGAACAAAGAATACATCTTCCGCGTTAAGGCTGAGAACAAGGCTGGAATTGGCAAACCAAGTGCTGCCACTAACCCAGTGAAGATCATGGACCCCATTGGTTTGTAAAATCCTATATCAATAACTGTAGTACACACAAAAGCATTCATACTTAATAAAAGTATTGTAATGTTTTTATCCACAGAGAAGCCAAGCCCTCCACTGAATTTGACACACTCGGAGCAGACAAAGGACTCCTGTCTGTTGACATGGGAGACTCCCTTAAAAAATGGAGGCACACCAATCACTGGCTACATCATTGAGAGATGTGAAGAAGGCACAGACAAGTGGCTCAGATGCAATGCCAGGCTTTGCCAAGACCTGCTCTACAGGGTAATCTTTGCCAAAGACTGTATATATATTACTATGTATGGTATGGTGGAATAAGTCCTAGTTTCTAAATAAAAGAGCCAATCTCCAAATGGTAGTCATAAGCCCTATTCAGACAGGAATAGTTTTACAGGAGGCCATTCAAGAAATTGTGTTTCCCATATGCAGTAATTTTAATCCCGTCCGAATCTGCCACATCTATTTTTCTAACATAACTTTTATAATAGTTCCATAGCAAATTAGCTACTGCTTTTTTTCACAACACGTCTCCTTGTCTCCACGTCTCCTTCACCATGGAATGTGTAGATTATACTAATGGTAATCCAAAAATGTACAGACGTCAGGTGATACAAATAAAAACTAAAACTTAGTTCAGATAACCAGTCCCGTTCAAATAGGGCTAATGTGTGCTTGCAGCTGTGAATAGAATCTCTGGTTCCCATAGCGAGTTTGAATTTTCGGTTTTTGCAAAGGAAACAACATTTATGATTTTATTTATGAGTTTGGCTAACAGTTTTTGAGATTTTTTAGGAGTCAATTCAATAGGAGTTGTTTTTTTGCATGGAAATAGCTGTGAATATGGTTGCTTTTACTTTGCTTCCTGTTACAGTCCATATTAAGAATGTTATGTAATGCCTATGTTGACTTTCATTCCACAGATTTCAGGCCTAAAATTTGGATCAAAATACAGCTATAGAGTACTTGCTGAGAATGCAGCTGGCCAGTCTGACCCCTCAAATATTGTTGGGCCTGTGTTGGCAGATGATCCCCACTGTAAGTTATTTCCATTGCACCATAAATAATCTTTAATGCGTCTGAATCCTTACAAATTTTCTAACACATGAAGTGCTTCTCTTGATACAGTTGCACCTACTCTGGACCTGAGTGCATTTAAGGATGGACTGGAGGTTATTGTCCCTAATCCTCTTGCAATTCGTGTCCCTATCACTGGGTACCCGGTGCCCACAGCAAAATGGATCTTTGGTGAAAATGAGCTTAAAGCTGGTGACCGTGTGTCCATGGTTACAAAGTCAACCTTCACAGAGCTCATTGTAACCCCAAGTGTGCGCCCTGACAAAGGCACATACTCACTGACGCTGGAAAACGATGTGACCAGTGTCTCAGGGGAAATTGAAGTTAATGTCATTGGTATGCACAATATTTTATAATTTAATATGCATACACCAATTTATAGTTCAGAAAGTAAAAAGTTAAGTGTTATACTTTCTTTTACTCTCCATTTAAGCATCTCCAAGTGCACCCAAAGACTTAAAGGTTGCAGAAGTAACCAGAAAGCATGTTCACCTGATGTGGGAGGCACCCGAGCATGATGGAGGCAGTCCAATCACTGGCTATCAGGTTGAAAAGCGTGAAGTTTCTAGGAAGACCTGGGTGAAGGTATAAATATCACTATTATCTTTGACCATTAATTTGTTTGAAACAATATTGTGAACCTTCATCAATTAATCACTTTCCTTTTGTTTATGTGATTTTAGGTAATGGCAGGTTTGCAGGACCAGGAATACACAGTCACAGATGTTGTTGAGGGCAAGGAGTACTTGTTCAGAGTTGTTGCTTGCAACAAATGTGGCCCTGGAGAGCCCGCCTACATTGATGACCCAGTCAATGTGTCTTCACCTGCAAGTGCGTGTCCATACTAATGATAGATTAGTCAGTATTAAACATTCACAATATGCCTTGTAATTTAATTTGTGTGTGTGGTGTGTGTGTGTTTACAGCTATACCAGACCCACCAGAAAACCTTAAATGGAGAGACAAGTCTGCTAGCAAAATCTTCTTGTCATGGGAGCCTCCCAAGTGGGATGGTGGAACTGCAATTAAAGGTTATATAGTTGACAAATGCCAACGTGGCACTGACAAGTGGGAGCCATGCGCAGACCCAGTTCCTGATCTTAAGTAAGTGATAATTGTCTAATGAATTTCTCTGCAAACTGAATGGAGTTGCATACATGCAAAAGTGAAACTAAATGAACTCTACAAACAGGTTTGAAGTGACTGGTCTCATTGAAGGGCAGTGGTATGCTTATCGTGTGAGGGCTTTGAACAAACTGGGTGCCAGTAAGCCTTGCAAAGCGACAGATGAGATTTTGGCTGTTGATCCTAAAGGTACTTTACCTGTTTATAATTTTACATTCAGAGACATTAATTTAATTCAAGTTTAATGTTTATTTTGTTTACTTACCAATTTCACAGAGCCTCCAGAGATTCAGCTGGATGCAAAACTGCTGGCTGGCCTCACTGCTAAGGCTGGCACAAAGATTGAACTTCCTGCTGACATCACAGGCAAACCAGAGCCTAAAGTCAAATGGACCAAAGCTGACCTGGTCCTGAAGCCAGACGACAGAATCACAATTGATACCAAGCCTGGCCACTCAACTGTGTCTATTGCTAAGACCACGAGGGATGACACCGCTACATACATCATTGAGGCAGTCAACAGCAGTGGCCGTGCAACTGCAACAGTCGATGTCAACATTCTAGGTTGTGTGACAGCCTTTTTTTTAACTGATACATCCTGCAAAACTATAGTTTTTCATCTTGTTTTATAGTAAAAATATCCAATGAAACATAAACAAGAAAACCAATACTGTTTAGGATAGTAATGCCTGTTTTCAGGAAGTATATTATGTCTCCTCTATATTTGTTTATTCTTTATCTAAATTGTATAATTAAATCTATATTAAATATAGTATAGATTTGTTCGCTTGTTTATTGAAAAAAAACTTTTAGATTTAAGATTGACATTTAGTTTTTTTTTTATGCAATTAGTATTCAGTTTATACTAATTTTATATATTTACTCACTCCTTATAGATAAACCTGGTCCTCCAGCTGCCTTTGATATTTCTGAAATCACCAATGAGTCCTGCTTATTGGCCTGGAATCCTCCCAGGGATGATGGTGGCTCAAAGGTGACAAACTATATTATTGAGAGGAAGGCTGTAGACAGTGAAATCTGGTACAAGTTATCCTCCACTGTGAAGCAGACCACCTACAGGGCCACCAAACTTGTGGCTTTCAAGGAATATGTCTTTAGGGTCTATGCTGAAAATCAGTTTGGAGTTGGTGCCCCAGCAGAACATGCTCCAATCACTGCCAGATACCCATTTGGTACGTTATTTAATGCTGTTTCAAAAATTATTTGCCTAACATTTATTAACCTGCATTATAAATCATTACATGTATGTTCTCAATATCCTAGATACTCCTGGTCCTCCATACAAATTGGAGGCATCCGATATTGCCAAGGATGCTGTAACTCTGTCTTGGTATGAGCCTGATGAAGATGGTGGAAGTCCTATTACTGGATACTGGGTTGAGAGATATGAGCCTGACCACGACAAATGGATCAGATGCAACAAGCTGCCTGTCAGGGACACAAACTTAAGGTATGTGAATTTAGCTCTAGCATGCCATTGTTGTGTAATAAACTTTGTCTAAATGTCTAAAATACTGATTCGCTTGCAGGGTAAAAGGACTACCCACACGCAAGAAGTATAAGTTCCGTGTTTTGGCAGAGAATCTCGCTGGACCTGGGAAACCAAGCAAAGAGACAGACCCGATTTTGATTAAGGATCCAATCGGTAGGATTATTGTTTAATAAATATCCCGATTGTCCCATTTCAATTACAAAAGAGCTAAATTTACATTTTATTGGGAGGACGCAAACTGCAAAAATCTAATGAGAGTTTTTGTTTTCAGATCCTCCATGGGCTCCTGGTAAGCCCACTGTTAAAGATGTGGCCAAAACATCTGCCTTCCTGCAATGGACAAAACCAGAACATGACGGTGGTGCAAAGATAGAGTCTTACATCATTGAGCTCCTCAAGAGCGGTACTGACGAGTGGGTTCGTGTAGCTGATGGTATCCCTTCTCTTGAGTACTTCCTGAGAGGACTGATGGAGAAGCAAGAATACTCTTTCCGTGTCAGAGCTGTCAACGCGGCAGGCGAGAGTGAACCAAGTGAACCAAGTGATCCAGTGCTCTGCAAGGAGAGACTCAGTAAGTTACACTATTTCTTCACGCTATTACACTTTCTTCAGCATAAAACAAAAGAAGAAATTTGGAATAATGTAGATGGTCGCATTTTCCACACAATTGCAATAAATATAGAGCTTTAAAGCTGAAAAAGAACATAAAATTATCATATATGTATCCTGAAAGTAGTCCATGCATTATGTTTTTTTAATTTATACAGTATTTGTTTTTCAGTAAATTATAAATTACATTTCTGTTTTCTTGTGGCCATGAAATTCTTATCATTTTTGAAATTGTTTTTTGTGGAATTATAATAATTCATACAGGTTTGGATTAGCAAGTAGATAAATGATAATAGAATTAGAATTTAAGAGTTAACATAAGAGTTTTAACCATTGAATGTTTAAGTGCATAACTCTGAACAGCATTTCCTAATGATGATCATTCTCCTTTAGATCCTCCATCACCCCCAAGATGGCTTGAAGTAGTTTCTATTAGCAGGAACAGCGCTGATTTGAAATGGACGGCTCCTGAGAGAGATGGTGGCTCTCCAATCACAAACTACATTATTGAGAAGAGAGATGTCAGACGCAAGGGATGGCAGGCTGTGGACACCACTGTGAAAGAGCTGAATTACACTGTCACCCCACTGAATGAGGGGTCTCTCTATGTTTTCCGTGTTGCTGCAGAGAATGCTGTTGGACCCAGTGAATTTTGTGAACTTGCAGACTCTGTTCTCGCTAAGGATACTTTCAGTGCGTACTTAGTCTTTCTTATTGCTTGTTTCTTCCTTTTGATTGTTTGATATTTAGCCATAAATTTGTCTTTCATCTGTTTTCCCTCATCACAGGTACCCCTGGACCTCCATATAATCTGACCATTACAGAGGTCTCCAAGACTCATGTTGACCTGAAATGGGAAGCTCCTAAGAATGATGGTGGAAGACCTGTCTTGAGGTACTTACATATGGCCTTTGTAGCAGCAGTATTATGCTATTAAAGTATTTATGATTTTTTTTTATTTAGCTTTTGTTTTTATGTGCTGTATTAGTTTTAGTTGTAGTAGTAAATGTATTACAAACCTTTTTCAACATTTGTAATATTTATTTATGTTTTATGCTCATATTTGTATTTTATTTTAGCAGTAAGGTTATCCAATGTTTTATCAATTGGATAATATCTCTTTCCTAGATATGTCATTGAGAAGAAGGAGAAACTTGGAACCCGTTGGGTGAAATCAGGAAAGACCTCAGGTCCTGATTGCCATTACAGAGTGACTGATGTTATTGAGGGCACTGAAGTGCAGTTCCAAGTCTCTGCTGAGAACGAGGCTGGAGTTGGTCACCCAAGTGAACCCACAGATATTGTGGTCATCGAGGACCCAACTGGTATGCTAAACGAATGATCACATACTATTTATGGATTTATTTGATTTAGATATGACTCAATAGTTATGATAACCAAAATATCCCATACTATTAATTAATTTATGTGATTTAAATATTATATTACACAAATTATCTACTATTTTAAACTTTCATATTTAGTTTGAATTGTAGGACACTCAGTATCATTTTAATATTTTGAACAAATATAATGTAAAATTAAATTTAGGTCCATGTAACATATTAATACAAATAGAAAATAAACTGAATTTCTGTTTATTTTAATTAGATGTAATAAATAATAATAATGGTGTCTGTAGGACCTGCAACATTAAGAGAAAATAATAACATAAATGTTAAATATCTGATTTAGAAATTTAAAATGGGAGTGACACATAATGAAACCATTCCTTATCTTGACAGGCCCACCATCACCACCTCAGGAACTGCATGTCACTGAGGCAGCCAGAGATCATATTTCTATTGCTTGGAAGGCACCAGAAAGGAATGGAGGAAGTCCCATTATTGGCTACCATATTGAGCTTTGTGAGGCTGGAACTGAGAAATGGATGAGAGTCAACTCTCGTCCTGTCAAAGAGCTTAAATACAGGGCTGGGGAGGAAGAGGGCATTGTTCCTGAGAAGCAGTATACCTTCAGAGTCCGTGCTGTCAATGGTGTTGGTGCCAGTGAGCCCTCTGAGATTTCTGAGAATGTATATGCCAAAGATTCTGACTGTAAGTTATTCTTGCTGTTTTTGTAAAATTATAAATGAAAATTTGTTGCAATTTTAATTTAAGGTTAACTGATTGTTTTATGACTTGCATCATTGTAGGCAGTCCAACCCTCGACTTCCAGACCAAGGACCTTGTTGTTGTAGAAGGTGAAAAGATGCACCTCCCAATTCCATTTAGGGCTGTGCCATCACCTAAGATAACGTGGCACAAAGATGGAAATGAACTGAAGGCTGATGACAGAACTTCCTTCAGATCTGAATACACATCCTGTCATCTGGAAATTCCAAGCTGCTTGCACGCTGATGCTGGCCAGTACAAAGTTACCCTGGAGAACAGCAATGGTTCAACTAGTGGAACAATCAATGTTAAAGTTATTGGTATGTTTTTGAGTTCTTTTATCGACTGCTTTATTGTAATATTTCAGCTGAACAACTAATGCAAACATTTCAACAACTGATTCAAACATAATAATGAAAGTGCACCTTTGCATTTTTAACTAATGCCTTTGCTTTGGTTTTACTGTGCTTTTTTACAAATGTTAGGTCTTCCTGGGCCATGTAAAGAAATTGTTGCTAGTGATATTACCAAGAGCACCTGCAAGGTGTCCTGGGATCCTCCTGACTATGATGGTGGTAGCCCTGTTCTCCACTATGTGCTACAACGCAGAGAAGCAGGCAGGAGAACCTATGTCAATGTTATGTCTGGAGAAAACAAAGTTAGCTGGCCAGTTAAGGATCTCATTCAAAATGGAGAGTATTACTTCCGTGTCAGAGCTGTCAACAAGATTGGTGGTGGTGAATTCATTGAGCTTCGCAACCCTGTAATTGCTGAAGATCAGAAGCGTAAGTAATGACATTTATTTTAAAACATTTAGATACAACTTTCATTTTGCAGAAAATGTTCATCAACTTTTTGTCCTTCAAATACAGAACGTCCTGACCCACCAGTTGATTTAGAAACACATAACCCAAGTTCTGAGAGTGTGACCCTTACATGGAAGCCCCCCATGTATGATGGTGGAAGTAAAATTATGGGTTACGTTCTTGAGAGGATGATGAAAGGGGAAGAAAACTTCCAGAGATGCAATGACTTCCTTGTACCAGTGCTGTCCTATACTGTTAAGGGGTTGACACAAGGAAAACAATATCAGTTCCGTGTTCGTGCTGAAAACGCAGCTGGTGTCAGTGATCCTTCACGCAGCACACCTTTGATCAAAGCCACAGATGCAGTTGGTATGAACATAATAATTTAATATTTGTCAAATCATACATTTTTATCAGATATCAAGTCCCTCTAAAGCAAGTTATTGGTACTGTATATGTAATCATTTTTTTGACATTCTGCTTCCAGATCGTCCAAAGGTATTCCTTAGTGGTAGTCTACAATCAGGCTTGGCTGTGAAGCGAGGTGAGGAGATCCGATTGGATGCAAATATCTCTGGATTCCCTTACCCTCAAATTACATGGATGAGAAACAATTCAACCATTTGGCCAGAGCCACTGAAGAAGAGACCAGAAAGACCCATTAAGAAGAAGAAGGAGAAAGAAAAAGTAAAGGAGGAAAAGAAGGATGATGCAGAGAAGAAAGAGGGAGATGCAGAAAAGGAGGAAGACAAAGAGGCAAAGAAGGAGGAGGAAAAGGAGAAAGAGAAAGAAAAAGAAAAGGAGGTGGAGGAACTTGAGGAGCCTGAAGAAGCTTACCACCCATCCTTAAATGAACGTCTTACCATTGAATCGAAGAGGAAGGGTGAATCCTTCATTATTGTGAAAGATACTATTAGAGGTGATCATGGTGTATTCACCATAAAAATAGAAAATGATCACGGTGTTGCCTCTGCCTCCTGTGAAGTTAACATCCTTGGTGAGTATAAAACTCTGCAATATGATATAAACACTTTACAAGAAACATGTAAACCCTTTGCCAACTTGATTTAAAAAAAGAATAGAATGTTTTTTTTACACTTTTTTAACTTCTTTTTCAGATACACCTGGACCTCCAGTCAATTTCAAATTTGAAGATGTGAAGAAGAACTCAATCCTCTGTAAGTGGGATCCTCCTTTGGATGATGGTGGTAGTGAAATCCTTAACTACATATTGGAGCGAAAAGATAACTCCAAGGCGGAGCTTGGATGGATCACTGTAACATCAATCCTTAGAGGCTGTAAATTTCTAGTACCAAAACTTATTGAGGGGAAGGAGTACCTCTTCCGTGTCACTGCAGAGAATAAGTATGGTCCTGGAATCCCATGCATCTCCAAACCCGTCATTGCAAAGAATCCATTCGGTATTGGGATTTTTCATTGTCTGTTTGAGAACATTATTTGCATTACTGTGTCTGACCAGTAATTTAAAAGTTACATTTTCTTTGTCAATTTAGATCCTCCAGATGCACCAGAGAAACCTGAAATTAAGGATTCCACAGCCAGTAGTATGCTTGTTACCTGGACAGAACCCAATGACCATGGCAGCCCAATTGAGGGGTACTGGGTAGAGAAACGAGAAGTTAACAGCACACACTGGACAAGAGTTAATCGAACAATGGTTTCTGATTTGGAAATAAATGTAGAGGGCCTTTTGGAGGGTCTGACATATATTTTCAGAGTATGTGCGGAAAATGTAGCAGGACCTGGAAAGTTCAGCCCTCCTTCAGAACCAAAAACAGCACAGGCAGCAATCAGTAAGTTTGTATTATTAGAATTGACTATATGAACCTATATAATAAATAAATGTAATATTAAATAAATATCAGTTTAAAATTTTATATTTACTATGCATGTATTTTTTTAAATTTTTTTATTTTTTTATTTCAGGGCCCCCAGGTCCACCTATTCCAAGAATTGTAGACACCTCCGACTATTCAATTGATGTAGAATGGGATCCTCCTGCAGACAATGGTGGTGCAGACATCTTTGGTTATCATGTTGACAAAGTGGTTGCTGGTACCAAGGACTGGTCACGAGCCACAGAGAGACCACACAAGACCCAGGCATTTACAGTGTATGGTGTAAGAGAGGGAGCCAAGTATATGGTCCGTGTTGTGGCAGTCAATTGTGCGGGTGAAGGACAACCTGGACTGACAGATGCAGTAATTGTGAGAAACCCTGCAGGTATAAACTTAAAACTGATGCTAATTATCTTGATATTCTTTATCTGTTAATTAATTGCAGTGTTATTCTAATAAAAACAGCTAAATATATGGCTTTGTTTCTTAATCAAAACAGAGGTTCCAGTCATCGAGCTTGATATCTCAGTGAAAAATGGTGTTGTCGTTAGAGCTGGAGAGATGCTGAGAATTCCAGCACATGTGACTGGTAGACCTTTTCCATCTTTGAAGTGGACAAAGGATGATGGCGCTTTAGAAAAAGATCGTATGGAGGTAGAAGAAGCTGGAAAAGACAGCACTGTTGTCATCAAAACCACAAAGAGAAGTGACCACGGCAAATACCAAATCCAAGCAGCAAATCCAAGTGGTATTAAGTCTGCATGGACCAGGGTTGAAGTTATGGGTAAGAATTTTTAAATTGATATTTGGATTTGAAATAGATACCCTTTTTTTATATCATGCATTCCATATATTTCCCTAATTTAAAATATTTTTTCAGATGTTCCTGGACCAGTTCTTGACCTGAAACCTGTTGTGGTTACCAGAAAGCTAATGATGTTGAATTGGTCAGATCCCGATGATGATGGTGGTAGTGATTTGACAGGATTTATCATTGAAAGGAGAGAGCCAAAGATGCACACATGGAGACAACCTATTGAGACAGCTTCATCCAAATGTGAGATTGTAGGTATTATGGAGGGACAGGAATACATTTTCCGTGTTGTGGCAAAGAACAAGTATGGATGTGGACCTCCAGTCGATCTTGGACCTATCCGCGCTGTGGATCCTCAAGGTAAACTTTACACAAACAATGCTTTACTCCTACAATAACACTCAAGATTATGACGGTTTCAATGTATTTATTATCATATGTTTATTAAATGTCAGGTCCACCAACTTCTCCTGAAAAGTTCCACTATACAGAGAGGACCAAGTCCTCTGTTACTATTGAATGGAGGCCACCCCGTAATGATGGTGGTAGTCCCATCCTTGGCTACATCATTGAGAAAAAGCGACAAGATCAACCAGCCTTCCAGCGTGTCAACCCAGAGTTGCTCACTGCTCAAATTTTGACAGTTGAAGACCTTGATGAGTTGCATATGTATGAGTTCCGTGCAAAGGCTGTCAATGCATTTGGGGAAAGTGAGCCTTCAATTACCATGACTGTTGTCATTCAGGATGATGAAGGTTTGTCCTATTTTAGTTTAACATCACTGTTCTTTTTTATGGTGTCTCGGTACACACATTTTACTTGTCTTTTGATGATTATAGTGGCTCCAAGTCTGCATATGTTGAAGCATTTCAAGGGTGATTTGATCCAAGTGAGGAAAAACGAATCCGTTGAGATGCCGGCTGAAGTCACAGGCCTGCCAATGCCAAATATTGAATGGTTGAAGGATGATGTTGTTATTGCCAAGCCAACTGAGAAACTCCTGATAGAAACCAAAGAGGTTGACAGGGTGACATCACATACAAAACTGTCCATCAATGGTGTTACTAGATTAGACAAGGGCACATATACAGTTACTGCCTCTAATCGTTTGGGATCGCTCAGTCATTCTATCACAGTGGAAGTGTTGGGTAAGTCATCTTATACTGTACACATATTAGACACTTTTTGAACACTTATGTAACACCTGTTGACAAAATTTAGTAGTACACAAGTACACAAGACTTTTATCTTATCTTTAACTTTGTATCTCTTATGACCAACATATCAAATGAAAATAATTTTGTGAAATGTTTCACATTGTACAGTCTTTTTTATAAAATATTTTGCCATGTGATCCAATGACATGCAGCATATCATGGCTCAAGTGTCAAAAGTGTTTGTACATTTTGCACATACCTAATGCTTTATGATCATCTCTTTTTTCATAGATCGACCAACACCACCAAGAAACATTGCCGTTTCAAATATTAAAGCTGAGTCTTGCAGACTTTCCTGGGATGCCCCATTGGATCTCGGTGGCAGCGAACTTAGTAACTACATTGTTGAGATGAAAGACCTTAATGGTGAAGATCCTGAAAAGGCTGAGTGGGTGCAGGTTACAAACTCCATTATTGAAAAGCATTATGGGGTAAGCAAAACATTTTTTTAATTAGTTGTATATGTAGTCATTCAAAATATATCAAAAAGGATATTGTTTATCATGTTTTTGAGGCGATACAAAGATTTGATGTTTTTTGCAGGCATGGAATCTTGAAACTGGTGGCAACTATAAATTCAGAGTCAAAGCTCAGAATAAGTATGGAATAAGTGAGGCCTGTGAAACAGAGGAGGTTCAGATTAAGGATCCTTTTGCTCTGCCTGGACCACCTGAGAAGGTCACTATTGCTGAGCGTTCTAAGACCCATATGTTACTGACATGGGAACCTCCTAGGGACAGTGGTGGTTCTACAATTACTGGCTACTGGCTTGAGAAGCGTGAAAAGGACACTTCCTATTGGTCTCGTGTGAATAAGATCCTGGTGTCAAAACGTGGCACAAAAGGCTGGGAATACCAGGTTACCCGACTCTTTGAGGGAACAGAGTATGAATTCCGTGCAATGGCTTGTAATTCTGCTGGTATTGGACCACCTAGTGCCATCTCTGAGTCTGCCGTTGCTGATGATCCTTTGAGTAAGATCATAAATTAACTACATTTCTATTTTGAATAGATTGTTATGCATGCTGTTTATAATAAATATTTCATGTTTGTGTGTGTACAGCTCCACCTAGCATGCCAGCAGCTCCTGAGATTGCTGACAAAACCAAGCATAGTGTCACGCTTGCATGGACACCACCAGCTAAAGATGGTGGCCGCCCCATCAAAGGCTACATCATTGAGATCCAGGATGAAGGCACTTCTGAGTGGGCCAGGATTAATGATGCTGAAAACCTGCATCCTTCTACTGTGTTCACCATTCCAAGCCTCCCAGAACTTAAGAAATACAGATTCAGAATCATTGCAGTGAATGAAATTGGCGAGTCTGAGCCAAGCCCCAGAACCACTGAAGTTCGCATAGAGGACATTCAAAGTAAAATCTCTTTCCGCCTCTTTTTTTTTACTGAAATGCATATTAGCATCCTCTAGAGTCACATGTTTATTTTTGCATGATCTTTTGCATTCTCTTAATTTCACAGCTGCACCAAAGATCTTCATGGATATCAGTGCTCAGGAACTGCTGTGTATCCGTGCTGGAACTCCATTCAAGATTCCAGCTACCATCACAGGACGTCCTGTTCCTAAAGTTACATGGGAGTTTGATGGCAAAGCAAAGACTGAAAAGAAGGATCGTCTTCATGTGTTACCAGTGGATTCACAGGTAACGCCTTTTTAAATTAAAAATTTTAAACATAAATTATTATTATTTTCTTCTGAATCACTGAAGGACTGATATTTAATAATTATTTTTGGAATTAGGTTGAATCTACTGACACTACCTCAGTTGTTACAATTCCTGTGAGTTTGAGAAGCCATTCTGGCAGGTACACAATTACAGCAAAGAACAAATCAGGACAGAAGCATGTAAACGTCAGAGTAAATGTACTTGGTGAGTATTCTACCTATTCAAATTTTATATATATATATATATATATGCACACACAAATGAGAGAGAGAGAGAGAGAGAAACACATAATTGAGGGAATTGTTGTGCTCTGAGGTAAACTGATAATGTTTTCCCAGATGTTCCTGGAGCACCCAAAGAGCTCAAAGTTACTGATGTAACCAGAACCACAATGAGACTTATTTGGAAACTGCCAGATAATGATGGTGGTGAGAGAATCAAGAGTTATTTTATCGAAAAGAAGGCTGTGAATGGAAAGGCTTGGACAATTGCCAATGCTGCTTGTGCCAGTATGGCCTTTGTTGTGCCCAACCTCCTCGAGGGACAGGACTACTTGTTCCGTGTTCGTGCTGAGAATCGCCTTGGCTTTGGACCCTTTACCGAGACCACGGAACCTGTTAGGGCAAGGGATCCTATCTGTAAGTTAAGCTAACATTTTGAAAAGCATTACACATGCCTCTAAATTGTTTTGTTATTAACTTTTCTGTTTTCTTTTATTGTAAAGATCCTCCTGATCCTCCTACCAAGGTGAAAATTAACCTTGTTACCAAGAACACTGTGACCCTGTCATGGGTGCCTCCCAAGAACGATGGTGGAGCACCAGTAAAGCATTATATCATTGAGAGGCTGAGCTGGGATACCAGTGGTCCACAGAAAGAGACTTGGAAACAGTGTAACAAGAGGGATGTTGAAGAGACTACCTTTATTGTTGAAGACCTTAAGGAAGGTGGCGAGTATGAGTTCCGTGTTAAAGCTGTGAATGAAGCTGGCGCAAGCAGACCCTCTGTTACTGCTGGACCAGTTGTCATTAAGGACCAGACATGTGAGTACAAGATATTGTCATTTTCTGTATACATTATCTTGAAATATGGCTGTTAGTTATTTGCTAATGTTTCTTTTACATTTTTTAGGTGCTCCAAGTATTGATCTCAGAGAGGCATTGGAAGGTGCGGAAGGATACGATGTAAACATTGTTGCCAGGATTCAAGGCTGTCCATTCCCATCTCTTGTCTGGCACAAGGCTCCACAGGACAAGCCTGATGACAAAGCACCTTTACAGTATGACAAACATGTCAATAAACTTGTTTCTGATGAGAAATGCACCCTGTTAATTCAGCAGTCAAAGAGAGATGACAGCGCCATATACACTCTCACAGCCACCAACAGTTTGGGAACAGCCTCAAAGAGCATCAACCTTAGCATTTTGGGTAAGTCCCTGAATTTTCATCTTCATTTTCATTTAATTTTGAATGATTCATCCATTTGAAAGCTAAGAAATAAATAATATCCTTTCTTTGTGTCACTAGGACGTCCTGGTATACCCGTTGGACCAATTAAGATAGGGGAGATTTTCGCTGAAAGGATTGGCCTCTCCTGGAATCCACCATTGGATGATGGTGGTTCTAAGATTACAAACTATGTTGTTGAAAAGCGTGAGGAAAACAGAAAAACATGGGTCCATGTCTCTAGTGATCCAAAGGAATGCCAATACACTGTACAAAGGCTAACAGAGGGTCATGAGTATGAGTTCCGTATTATGGCTCAGAATAAATATGGAGTTGGACCACCTTTGTACAGTGAACCTGAGAAAGCACGAAACCTTTTCAGTAAGTTTTCTAAATCAAGAGGTTTTCAAACCTATTGATGCCCATGATCTCCAAATATGATGATCACCTTGTGAGGGACCACCCTACTTTATGTGTATACATTTTTATTATATTATGTGAGAAAAAAAATATTAACAATAACATTATTAAGATGAAGTAAATTATTGGCCTTTATATTGTTATTATGCTCAAGCAAATTTTCTGGAATATATACTATGCATTATGTTGACTATGTTGTTATCTAGTGACTCTTATTATTCTTATAATATTAAATATGTATAAATGTAAAAAAAAAAAAAAAACTACTTATTTTTATGTATTAACTAGAATAATGGTGAATAATCCCATTATTTAAAAATGGTTTAAATATATTGTATTGCTGCTATTCAGTCTTAATAATTTTAACTAACCTACTCTTCTACGTTTACCCTAACAGCTGTACCTGGCCAATGTGAGAAGCCTACAGTCACAGATGTTTCAGTTGAATCTATGACCGTTAACTGGGATGAGCCAGAATATGATGGTGGTTCTCCAGTAACAGGCTACTGGTTAGAGCGCAAGGAAACTACAGGCAAGCGCTGGACAAGAGTGAATCGTGAACCTATTAGAATCAGGACTCTAGGAGTTTCCCATATAGTGACAGGCCTCTTGGAGGGTGCTGTCTACCAGTTCCGTGTTCTTGCAATTAATGCAGCTGGAAGTGGCCTACCAAGTTTGCCTTCTGATCCTGTTGCAAGTAGAGATCCCATAGGTATGCTATGCTTTGAGGGGGAAAAAACCTAAACAAAATAATCAGTTTTCAACCAACGTATATTTTGTTAATGCTTGTGTATATTCAATGTATGTATTAATTCTTAACAGCACCTCCAGGACCTCCAACACCAAAAGTAACAGATTGTACCAAGTCAACTGTTGATCTTGAATGGATTCCTCCCCTTATTGATGGTGGATCTAAGATCACAGGATATTTTGTTGAGTACAAAGAAGAAGGACAAGAGGAATGGGAAAAGGTATATATTAGTGTCTATGTCTATCGAGTATCTATCTATATGTATATATAGACTGTATATATGTACTGTATATATCTCTTTCTCTCTGTCTGTCTATCTCTCTATTTATCTATCTATATTGATAGGTAGATGTACATATATAGATATGTATATTTTTGTTATTTATTGTATGTTTTGTTTCACTTTTTTATCTAATTAGGTTAAAGACAAGGAAATCAGAGGCACCAAATTTGTTGTTCCTGGTCTTAAAGAGCTTGGACTCTACAGATTTAGAGTAAGAGCTGTAAATTCTGCAGGTGTGGGAGAACCTGGCGAGGTTTCTGATGTGATAGAAGTCAAGGACAGGACAAGTAAGAATTTAATTTTAGATTTTTCTTTTTAATAAGTCTTTTTTTTTAAATACATTGTTACTTCATATTTAATTTGCCATATATTTTAGTTCCCCCTGAGGTTGACCTGGATGCAACTGTCAAGGAGAAGATTGTTGTTCATGCTGGTGGAGTAATCCGCATCCTGGCCTATGTGTCAGGAAAGCCTGCTCCAGAGATTATTTGGAATAGAGACGATGGTGATTTGCCAAAGGAGGCGGCTGTTGAAGTCACCTCTATAAGTTCAGCTTTGGTTATCAAAAATTGCAGGAGACAACACCAAGGCATTTACACACTGACTGCCAAGAATGCAGGTGGAGAGAGGAAGAAGGCAGTCATTGTTGAAGTGCTCGGTGAGTGTTTTTTCTATTAGTCTGAATACTGAAATTGTTTCAGCAACGTAATAAACATTACTTGTTTTATTTCTTCACAGATGTCCCTGGCCCTGTGGGTCTACCTTTCTCTGGTGAGAATCTTACCAATGACTCCTGTAAGTTGACATGGTACTCTCCCGAAGATGATGGTGGCTCAGCTATCACCAACTATATAATTGAGAAAAGAGAAGCTGACCGCAGAGGCTGGACTTCAGTGACATATACTGTCACAAGGCACAATGCTGTTGTCCAAGGTCTTATTGATGGCAAGGGTTACTTCTTCAGAATTGCAGCTGAAAATATTATTGGACTGGGTCCATTCACTGAGACCTCAGCTCCTGTCATCATCAAGGATCCACTCTGTAAGTCTTGTTTTGTTGTATCAGTATTTGTCATTCAGAAATGTTGTCACCTTTAATTGCTTATAAAATGTCTCTCATTTAAACTCCTTCAGCTTTACCTGAGCGCCCAGAGGATCTGGAGGTGACAGCCATAACAAATGATTCAATCAGCATCGCATGGAGACCTCCCAAGTATGATGGAGGTTCAGACATTACCAGCTATGTTCTTGAGGTTCGTCTTATAGGACAGGACAACTTCAGCCGTATAGCAGTAGAGGACAAACTTATGGAACGTAAATTCACACACATGGGTCTAAAGGAAGGCTCTTCTTACGAATTCCGAGTTAGTGCTGTGAATCAAATCGGTCAAGGCAAACCATCCTTCAGTACCAAACCAGTTACATGCAAAAAAGAGTTTGGTAAGTAATTGTGATGTGTTCATTAATTTCCTTCTTTTTTTCTTGACAATTTCTAATGTATTGTGTACACTGTGTAATACTTTTTACTAGAACCACCAAACCTTGATCTTGAGTTCCGTGACAAGGTCATTGTTCGTGTTGGGGAAACTTGCACTCTTCAAAGTGGATACACGGGAAAGCCAGCACCAACTATAAAATGGTTCAAAAATGATGAGGAGCTTCAGTCAAATGAAGAAATTGCGATCACCAGCACAAAGAATAAGCTGTTCTTGACTATTGCAAAGTCAAAACGTGATCACAGTGGAAAGTACACTGTAGTTCTAGAGAACTCCATTGGCTCACGCAAGGGCATATGTACTGTCATTGTTGTTGGTAAGCTAATCTTTACTTTAGTCAAGCACGTTCTTTTCTTATCTTGCAATTGTTTTTGCTAATTTAATTGTGAATCATATGTATTATGACTTTTTCAGACCGCCCACAACCTCCAGAGGGTCCTGTTGTCTTTGATGAGATCTACAGGAATTATATGCTCATTTCTTGGAAGCCCCCACTGGATGATGGTGGAGCTGCTATTTCTAACTATATTGTTGAAAAGAGAGACACCAACAGGGATCTGTGGATGCCTGTTACAGAATCTTGCACAAGGACATCATGCAGAGTTCCAAAACTGATTGAGGGAAGAGAGTACATCATTAGAATCTGTGCTCAGAATATTTATGGAATTAGTGGTCCACTGCTCTCTGCTGAGACAAAAGCAAAAGATGTTTTCAGTAAGTAACAGTTCCTGCAATGTAATATAACAGTCACTAAATCATTTTAACAAGAATCATTTAATATATGATCAAGAGTCTTACTCATGCACTCAAATTTCTAACTTTTGCAGAGGTTCCAGATGCTCCACAGGCACCTGTGGTAAAAGAAATCTATAAAGATACAGCTCTTATTTCATGGCTTCAGCCTGCTGATGGGGGAAAACCAATCACAAAATACATTGTTGAAAAGAAGGAGACCAAGGCCAACATGTGGTCTAGAGCTGGAAAAGATCGCATTTACCCTAACACAGAATACTGGGTTCCTGATCTTCTCCAGGGATGTGAATATGAATTCCGTGTCATGGCAGAGAATGTGATTGGCGTTGGTGACCCCAGTCCACCCTCGAAACCTATCTATGCCAAAGATCCTATTGGTATGTGTATAATGATGTTTTCAGTAAAAAAAAAATATATATATATCATTTTGGAGTTCAAATATTAACCTCCTATTTTCTTCTCACAGTGATCCCAAGCCCACCTGTACTTCCAGTAGCAATTGACAAGACAAAAGATTCTGTCACTCTTTCCTGGCAACCACCAAAAGACTGTGGCAGAGGCAAAATTTTTGGGTATCTCCTTGAGTATCAGAAAGCTGGTGATGAGGAATGGCTCCAAGTTAATCAAACACCTGATTCTTGCCAGGGCACTACATTCAAGGTTATCAACCTTGAGGATGGTGCACTTTACAGATTCAGAGTAAAGGCAGTGAATGCTGCTGGTGAATCAGATCCTGCATATGTACCAGAGCCCGTTCGAGCACAAGACAGACTTGGTAATTTACGCATACTTGGATATGTATGACTTTGCTAATTATGCATATTATGCTTTTTATTTTATTTAAGCAAATGTGTGTGGAAATATTAAATGTTTTTATCTTTTGTCTATTATCAATAGAGCCCCCAGAACTTCTGATTGATTTGGGCATGCCTCGTGAGATCAAAGCAATGGCTGGAACCCATATTAATATTATTGCTGGAATCAAGGGAATACCGTTTCCCACAGTCATATGGAAGAAAAATGAGTCAGATGTTCCAACAAGAGCAGAGATCGAAACATCCGGAACATCAACCAAACTAGAGATGCGTTATTGCACCCGTGCAGATTGTGGAGATTACACACTTACTGTTGAAAATCCAGCTGGGTCGAAGACAGCCACATGCACCGTGCTGGTTCTTGGTATGTATATATTTCAAATGTTAAATTAAAAATGTTATCATTTATAAGAAGAACATACAAATAAATCCTATGAAAATTAAACACTGTTCTTTTTAGGCAACATGTTAAGTTTTTTTGTTTTGTTTTCATAGACAAGCCTGGACCAGTTCAGCATCTCAGGGTATCTGAAGTCAGAAGTGATTCTGCCCAGCTGTCCTGGAAAGACCCAGAAGATAATGGTGGTGCACGTATCACTAACTTTGTTGTTGAGAAAAAGGATGCAGCATCTGCACAATGGGTGCCAGTCTGCTCATCATCCAAAAAACGTAGCATGATGGCCAAACATTTGATTGAGGGAACATCATACATGTTCCGTGTGGCGGCTGAAAATCAGTTTGGAAGAAGTGAATATGTTGAGACACCAAAAGCTATTAAAGCAATGAATCCACTGTGTAAGTATAGCCTGTAAAATTACTTTATTTTCAAAGCAATATCTAAAAAATATAAACTAAAAATAATAAAAAAAAAAACTAACATTTGTTTGGAAATTTCAGTCCCACCTGGTCCACCTAAAGACCTGCATCACGTAGATGCTGACAAAACTGAAGTGTGGCTCCAATGGAACTGGCCTGATCGTACAGGAGGAAGTGACATCACAGGGTTCTTGGTTGAATATCAAGAAGAAGGTGAAAGGGACTGGGTAGTTTTTAAGACTGTCAGTATTCCTGAGTGCCATGTGACTGGACTGGAAGAAGGAAAGACCTACAGGTTCCGTGTTAAAACAGAGAATGCAATTGGTCTAAGTAGACCAGACACCACTGTGCCAGTACTTTGCCAGGAAAAACTAGGTTAGATGTAAATTTTAACATTCTGTTTAATTACTTAAAAATATGTTTTCAGTTTGCATTATAAAATGTTCCTTTTGTATTTCTTTTTTTAGTACCACCAATTGTTGAGGTGGATGTGAAGTTGATAGAGGGAATCATCGTAAAAGCTGGAAGCACTATTAGATTACCTGCTATAATGAGAGGCCTTCCAGTTCCCACTGCCAAATGGGTCATTGATGGAGAGGAAATCAAGAGTGAAGGCAATATCAAAATTGACACTGACAATTTCTCCACTGTCCTGAGCATTGCTGACTGCACAAGAAATCATACTGGAATCTATATTCTCACAGTGTCTAACTCAGCAGGAAGTAAGACTGTTTCTCTGAATGTCACAGTGCTTGATGTGCCAGCTGCCCCAATAGGTCCAGTTAATATCCTTGAAGTGACTCCTGACTCCATGGTTATTGAATGGCGTTCTCCCAAAGATGATGGTGGAAGCCCTGTCATGAACTATATTGTTGAGAAGAGGGAATCAAATAAGGAAACTTGGGGAGGAGTAAGTTCTGGCAGCACTTCCACAAGGCTCAAGATTTCTCGTTTGCAGCAGGGAGTTGAGTATGTTGTGAGAATTCGTGCTGAAAATAAAATGGGAATTGGCGCAGCCCTTGAAAGTGCACCAACTGTAGCCCGGCACCAGTTTGAGGCCCCTGGCCATCCAGGAAAACCAGTTGCATCTGATATTGCTGAAGATGCCCTCACACTTGGATGGACAATGCCTCTCTTTGATGGTGGTAGTCCAATCAGTGGTTATATAATTGAGCGAAGACACAAAGGAGGCAAATGGATTAGAGTGAATAAAACACCTTGCAAGGACCTTAGATACAGAGTTCTTGGCCTTTTTGAAAGTAATGAATATGAGTTCAGAGTATTTGCTGAAAATATTGCTGGTTTTAGTGGACCATCACCTATCTCAGATCCTGCCAAACCGTGCAGACCAATTACTGTTCCAGGACCTCCAGTTAACCCTAAGGTAAAGGACTACAGTTGCACATATGCTGACTTAGTCTGGATCAGACCCACAAGAGATGGTGGCAGTCCAGTCTTAGGATATATAGTTGAATACCAAAAGGGAGATGCTGAGTGGGAGAAAGTCAATAAGGATGATCTAATTAAACAGTGTGCTTATAGAGTAAAGGGACTGACAGAGGGCACAGAATACAGGTTCCGTGTTAAAGCTGTGAACATGATTGGGGAAGGTGAGACCAGGGAAGTTCCAGAGTCAGTTATTGCTAAGGATATTGTCATTCCTCCAGAAATTGAAATGGATGCCACATGTCGTGACCGTGTAACTGTTCGTGTTGGGCATAACATCAATGTTGTAGCATATGTGAAAGCAAGACCTGATCCAGAAATCACGTGGAGCAAAGGTGAAAGTGTTTTGGAAAGGGACAAGCGCACCACTTTGACAAACAACTTCCCAGTACTGCAAATGCGCATCAAGGAAGCAACCAGAGGAGATCATGGGAAGTATACAATAAAGGCTGTTAATGAAGCTGGAGAGGCCTCAGCTACTATTACAGTAAACGTTCTGGATAGACCTGGGCACTGCCAAAATCTTGCGTTGACCTATGTAACTAAAAACTCTTGCATGGTGTCCTGGGATGCACCAGAGGATAATGGAGGCACTGAGATAACAAATTACATTGTGGAATGTCGGGAGCCAAGTATACGAGCCTGGTCAATGATCTCATCTGACTGCACAAATCGTAAGGTAAAGGCTAAGCTCATGGAAAATCATGAGTATTTATTCCGTGTGTCTGCCGAGAACAAGTGCGGTCCTGGGCCAGCAACAGAAACCAAAACTCCCATCCTTGCAATTGACCCACTTCAGAAGCCAGGTGAGCCAGAGAACTTCCATGTCAGTGATATTGGTAAGAACTTTGTTTTCCTTAAATGGAGAAAACCAGATTATGATGGTGGCAGTCCTAACCTGGGCTACCATTTGGAGAAAAAACCAAAGGAGGCTGAAGAATGGGTGAAGGCACATGAAGGAGTCCTGAAAGAGACATTCTTTATGGTAGACAAATGTGTTGAGAACCACACCTATCAATTTAGAGTCCAGTCAACAAATGATGGAGGAGAAAGTGCATGGGTTAGGACATCTGATATTCTTGTCAAAGAAGAAATTCAGAAACCAGTTCTTGACCTGAAATTTGTTGGAACTGTTGTGGTCAAAGCTGGTGAATCAGTTCGACTTGAAGCTGGACTTAGAGGAAAACCACAGCCTGAGGTTACCTGGGTGAAGGAAAAGTCTACAGGCGACAACCCAAGGATCAGCATTGACACTGGACATGATTACTCCAAATTCCTCCTTACTAAAACCAAGCGTAGTGATACTGGAAAATATGTGGTCACTGCTACAAACTCAGCAGGATCATTCACAGCGTATGCCAATGTTACAGTTTTGGATATACCAGGACCTATCAGAGATTTGAAGGTTTCTGGAATTTCCACAGACAAGTGCAGGGTTGTATGGGATCCTCCAGAGGATGATGGTGGTTGTGAGGTGGACAGCTATATTCTAGAGAAATGTGAGACAAGAAGAATGGTCTGGTCCACTTACGCTGCTTCTGTTGTCACCAGTTACTGTAATGTTACACGTCTTGTTGAAGGAAATGAGTACATATTCAGGGTCAGAGCAGAAAACAAGATGGGAACTGGACCACCAATGGAGACCAAGCCTATTACTGCTAAAACACAATACAACAGACCTGGTCCACCTGATGCACCTGAGGTAACCAAAATCGGTAAAGATGAGATGACTGTGGTATGGGCTCCTCCTGAAAATGATGGTGGAAAGTCTATCACTGGTTACATTCTGGAGAGAAAAGAAAAGCGGGCCGTTCGGTGGGTCCCTGTCACAAAGAGCCCTATCTCTGAAAGGCGTATGAAGGTCACCAATCTGATCCCTAACCATGATTATCAATTCCGTGTCAAAGCTGAAAATGAAGTTGGTTTGGGAGAACCAAGCAAACCATCCAGACCCATCACAGCAAAAGATCCAATTGGTATGTATAGTATATTATCTGTTATAAGTATTTTTCTGTTTTTATTTATCTTTCTTTTTTTCCCTAATGATGCATTTATCTGTTTTAAACAAACTTTTAAACTGGCATTTCATGTACCATTTAGAGCCCCCTGGTCCTCCTGGCAGCCTTAAAGTGGTTGACAGCACAAAGACATCCATTACACTTGGCTGGGTGAAGCCTGTGTATGATGGTGGTGCTCCAATTATTGGATATCTGGTTGAAATGAGGGATAAGGTGCAAATGGAAGGTGAACAACAGAGAGATCCAGAGGAAGGCTGGAAGAAATGTAATACTGCTGGACAACTGGTCATAACTGAATTTACAATGATGAACTTGGATGAGAGGCAGGAATATGAATTCCGGGTTTCTGCTCAAAACCAAGTTGGCATGGGCCGCCCTGCAAACCTCAAAGAAGCTGTATCACCAAAGGAGATTAATGGTTAGCATTTGTTTCAAAGTGTCAATTTACCCTGTGATTAACCTTGAAATTCATTACACTTATTCCTTTTATACCTTTTTTTTTTTACAACAGAAGCTCCAGAGATTGATCTTGATGCCAGTCTAAGAAAAGGCCTTAGCGTAAGAGCAGGATGCCCTATCAGACTTTTTGCAACAATCAGAGGAAGACCAGCACCTAAAGTGACTTGGAAACGCATCGGTGTTGACAATGTCATTAGGAGGGGTCATGTGGATCAGATTGATACAATGACCTTCCTTGTGATTCCTGAGTGCTCACGTGAAGACTCTGGCAGATATTCTTTGACTCTTTCCAACGCCTCTGGAGAAAAGGCTGTATTTGTTCGTGTTAAAGTCTTAGGTAAACTTACATTTGTAAAAAAAAAAAAGCATTTTTAATGTAAAATAAGCAATGCTTTTACTTAATACCATGTACTGTCAGTAAACCAGATTCTGAAATTTGCCATCAGATACTCCTGGTCCCGTTGGTGGACTTGAGGCAACTGACATCACCAAGACAACCTGCCAGCTTGCATGGTTGCCTCCAGAAAATGATGGTGGTAGCCCAATCCTAAACTATGTTGTTGAGAAGCGTGAGGTTGATAGAAAGACATGGACAAATTGCACGAGTGACTTGAAGAAGACAAGCTTCAAAATCACAAATCTGGCACCAGGAATAGAATACTACTTCCGAGTCATGGCAGTTAACAAGTATGGTATTGGGTTGCCTCAAGACTCTCCGAAATCCTATCTGGCTACAGATGCCAAAAGTAAGTCCACCTTTCACTGTACAATTTATTATGTTATATTATGCTCGTATTTTTAAATTTTTGTTTTAAATAATGTCAATCTTTTTACCTTTCCAAGGTGAGCCTGATCCTCCAAAGAAGATGGATGTATTAGAAATTACTAAAAACAGTGCAACTCTAGGGTGGCTGAAGCCACTTAGAGATGGTGGATCTAAGATTAATGGCTATATTGTTGAATACCAGCAGGATGGTCAACCTGAGGACAAGTGGACATTATACTCTGTTGTGAAAGACTTGACAATTGTTGTAGCTGGACTGAAAGAAAACACTAAGTACAAATTCAGGGTTGCGGCTAGAAATGCAATAGGATGCAGTTTGTCAAGAGAGGCTGAGGGTATATTTGAGGTCAAGGAACAGCTGAGTATGTACACAAAGATATTGTACACTCCCATTATAAATGTGCTTTTATTGATGCTGAAATATTTACTACTTACACATTGAATCCTTTACCTTTTTTATAGTGGCACCAAAGATCATCACACCTGATGTGGTAACAGCGAGGGCGGGATCTAAACTTGTAGTTGAGGCTCTTGTGTCTGGAAAGCCTGCTCCAGTCACAAAATGGAAAAGAGGAAGTGATGACATAGTTACATCAGATCGTCTCTTCATACAAAAAACACCAACCACAAGTTCACTTTTGATTAAAGATGTCACAAGGAAGGATAGTGGTTATTACAGCCTGTCTGCTGAAAACAGCACCGCAAAGGTCAACCAGATCCTTCGAATAATTATTCAGGGTGAGTTTGTATTATTATTATTATTATTATTATTATTATTACATATTTTTGACCTATAATTACTTATGTTTGTTTGTTTTTTAGACATCCCTGGACCTCCACAGGGCCTACAAATTCTTGAGTTTGACACGGATTCCTGCACACTAGCATGGGATTCACCTGCTGAAGATGGTGGCAGCAACATCACAAATTACATTGTTGAGAAGTGTGATGTAAGCAGAGGTGACTGGGTCACAGCTGCATCTTGTACCAAGACAAGCAGCAGAGTTGGGAAACTCACATCTGGCAAAGAGTATGGCTTCCGCGTCCGTGCTGAAAACCGTTTTGGCATCTCAGAGCCAATTTACTGTGAGAAAATGATTGCTAGACATCCATTTGGTAAGTCTCATATGAACACATTTGAACACTGACACACAAAGTGATTAGGCTTTATTTACAGTAATACCTACTTTACAATTTTAGATCCACCCAGTGAGCCAAGGAACTGCTGTGTCAACAAAATCAACAAGGACTTTGTTGTGTTGTCATGGGAGGGACCAGTGAATGATGGCGGCAGTCCCATCACTGGATATTGCATTGAGCGCAAAGAAAGAAATAGCCTCCTGTGGGTCAAGGCAAACGAGATCCTTGTTCGCTCAACTGAATATACATGCTCTGGCCTCATTGAGGGTCTGGAGTACACATTCAGAGTGTCTGCTGTCAACAAGGCAGGGCAAGGCAAACCAAGCAAGCAGACAGACTTTATTACTGCAAGAACTCCAGTTGGTATGTAAAGGGTAAAAACCTGCTGCTGTCACTTACAAAAATCAAAACAATACAAGTTTGGTTTATGCTCTTTTTCAGATTTACCTGGAAAACCTGAAGTTCTTGACGTGACTAGAAATTCTGTCTCTCTTGTCTGGAGCCGTCCAAAACATGATGGTGGAAGTAAACTCATCGGTTATTACGTGGAGTCTCTGAAGCTTCCAGGTGACAAATGGGTGCGTGTTAACACAAGCAGTCAAAATGTACCAAAGGAAGAGTACACTGTTCCTGGACTTGAAGAGGGAGCACAATACAAGTTCAGAATAATTGCAAAGACAGCAATTAATGTCAGTCTGCCCTCAGAGGAATCTGATGCTATCCCAATTATTGCAGAACATGGTAAGTCTTACAATCCACCAAAAATGTAATGTATAATAATAATGTATTTTTAATGAATGTATTAACTGATGGACTTTATATAGCTGATTTGATGTCTGTCTTTGTATTATTTCAGTTCCACCTAGAGTTGAGATTGGTCTTGAAATGAAGAACTTAATTGTTGTCAAAGCTGGAGCAAATGTATGCCTGGAGGCTGATGTTTTTGGCAAACCATTGCCAAAGGTAACTTGGAAGAAAGATGGTGCTCCTTTTAAATTGGCTGAAGGAATGAAAATGACTCAGAAGGTGCATCGCTTCAGCTTGGAAATGTTCTCTGTGACAAGAAAGGAATCTGGCGAGTACACCATTACTGCTGAGAACCCAAGTGGCTCAAAGTCTAGCAACATTAAATTGAAGGTTCTAGGTGAGTTAACATTAAAACAAGCCAAAAAAGACTGACAGTGTATTGCCCTTTAGACATTTAAGAAAAAATATGTGTATTTGTGAGACATGCATAATTTTGTTTTTTGCAGACAAACCGGGCCCCCCAGCATCAGTAAAGATAAGCCACGTTTTTGCCGACCGAGTGAAACTGAGGTGGGAGCCACCTCTTGCAGACGGTGGTTCTGAAATCACAAATTATATTGTTGACAAACGAGAGACAAGCAGAGCTAACTGGGCACAAGTTACTGCTAACATCAATGGCCAGATAACAGACTGTTCGGTGGAGAAACTAATTGAAGGACATGAATATGAGTTCCGAATCAGTGCTGAGAACAAATATGGTGTTGGAGACCCGATTGTAACTAACTCTGTGATTGCCAAGAATCCATTTGGTAACATTTTATTTTTTCAAATACTTTTATATATTACATAGGTTGACCAAAAAGTAATCATTGCATATAATCTAATGTTATAAGCTTTGGCTGCATAGACTGGCTGTTTTATTCATGGTTTAATATTAAGTTAATTAGTTTGATAACGCTACTGTTTCCTGTAAGATGAACGGGATTTTATTTTTTAACTGTCAAACCCGTTTGATCTCTATTAATGAATATACACATTGTTTTGAAAATGCGTATTCTTTAAACAAATTAATTTGATTTTTTTTTTTCTTTTTTTACTTTCATACCTTAGATGTCCCAGGACCATGTGAACCTCCAGTTATTACCAATATTACCAGGGATCACATGACTGTTAGTTGGAAGGCCCCTGCTAATGATGGCAAGGCCACCATTCTTGGATACATGGTTGAGAAGCGTGAAACTAAAGACCTCAATTGGGCTAAAGTGAATAGACGACCAGTTATTGACAGGACAATTAAAGCTGGAGGCCTCACAGAGGGATCAGAGTATGAATTCAGAGTGATTGCACTCAATAAAGCTGGTCTTGGCAAACCAAGTGATCCATCAGCTGGTGCTCTTGCTGTAGACCCAGTGTGTAAGTACTATCAAAACTGTATTTAATGATTATCAACAATTAAACTGACTAAAATAATGTAAATAAACAAACAAAAGAAAAAAGGAAGAATACTTAAATAGTTTGTGCATTTAGATCCTGCATTTCTGTGTTTTCATCATAGATCCTCCTGGACCGCCTGCTTTTCCAAAGGTTGTTGACTCTACACACAGTTCAATCAGTTTGTCCTGGACCAAGCCTGCCTATGATGGTGGATGTGAAATTCTGGGATACCTTGTTGAGTTCAAGAGAGCAGATGCAGAAGACTGGCTGAAGTGCAATGTGCCAAAAAATCTCCAGGCAACAAAATTTAATGTTACTGGTCTTATGGATAACACTGAGTACCAGTTCCGTGTTACTGCTGTAAATAAGATTGGATTTGGTGAGCCAAGTGAAGTTCCTGGAAAACATATGGCAAAGGATATCCTAAGTAAGTATTTTTCTATAGCTGATTTTTGGATTTCCAGTATCTGCACATTACTGTACAGTATTCTCATCTTAATTTTTCTTTAGTTGCCCCTGAGGCCGAACTTGATGCAGATCTTAGAAAAGCACTAGTTTTACGTGCTGGAGTCACAATGAGAATTTATGTACCTCTGAGAGGGCGTCCTGCTCCAAAGGCAACATGGACTAAGGTCAATGCAAACTTGAAAGAAAGACAAGGCCTTATGATTACAACAACTGAATGGGATACCTTCCTTTACTGTGAGGATATCAACAGATATGATGCTGGCAAATATGTCCTAACTCTAGAAAACAGTAGTGGTACCAAGTCGTATACCATTGTTGTCAAAGTACTAGGTAAAGTTTTTTCTTTCTCTTTACAAATTGCCATGTGAGGTTTATTGTGTACTGTATCTAACTGCAGTCTGTAAATGCACACAGACACACCTGGACCCCCAATCAATCTGATTGTTAAGGAGACCTCAAAGGACCATGCATCTATCACTTGGGATGCTCCGTTAATTGATGGTGGTAGTCCCGTTAAGAGTTATGTTGTTGAAAAACGTCTGGCTGAAAGAAAGGCTTGGACCTGTGTTGCTGCTGAATGTCCCAAGACATCTTTCAGGATTACTAATCTTGAAGCTGGTAAAGCTTACTGCTTCAGAGTCTCAGCTGAAAACATATATGGTATTGGTGATGGTTGTGAGACAGCTGGACCAGTCAAAGCCTCAGGTGAGACTTTAATCATGTTGCAGTTTAGTTTAAGTTTTACATTTTAATCTGTTGATTTTGCCAAAATCTAATATTGATCTCAATTGCAGAGCAACCTGGACCAGTTACAGATTTTAAACCTTCAGAGATCAGCAAGAACTCTTGCACTCTTGTTTGGAAGAAACCAATCAGTGATGGTGGAAGCCATATTGTTGCATATGTTCTAGAGATATCTGTAGGGGAAGAAAAATGGAAGTTGCTAATGAAGTCTAAGCTCACCCAGTATACAATGACTGACCTTGAAGAAGGAAAGGAGTACTTGTTTAGAGTTAAAGCCATTAATGAAGCAGCTGAAGGACCACCAACTGAGCTCGCCGTCTTGGCAAAAGATCAAATCGGTATTCATATAGTATACCTCAGTTTACTATACCTCAGGTTTCTTTATGTCATAGAAATAAGACTGCACAGATTCAATATATTGATAAGCATCCAATTTTCCCCAAGTTGTTTACATGAACTGTTACACAACAAACTGTATATACATGAATGGTCAGGCATTATGACACATCAGCGTGGGTATTACTGTTCAAGCATAATTCACAGCTAAAAATGTTTTTCTGGCCTAGACTTTGTTCTTGTTTCTAGCCAAAATAAGTTAAAATTCTTAAATCAAGAAGGATTTTCTAGTCAAGTAAAAAATCTTGTTTTGTTTTGAGAAAAAGAAGTCAAAATTAAATGACAATTTCTTAAAAACCAATATTTGTTTGTCACGAAAATCTTGTGTCTAGATATTTTGGCTGGAAAGAAGACTGTGGGAAATGGATGCCCAATTCAGTTCTCTTTCATTATTGTGCTTTTAATGACTGAAGTGTGCATCCCACACTTTGAAAACACCTGGCTATTTAGTAGTAAAATTTGCTTAGTGGTTATGCAGTCAAACCCTTTAACAATTGTTTTCTTGTCTTTTTACAGTCCTTCCAGACTGTAATCTTAAAGGCTTGCCAGACTCTACCTATGTGGCAAAGGAAGGAAGCACTGTTCGTCTCAATATCCCTATTAGTGGTATCCCTGCTCCTGCAGTCACATGGAAAAAGGGTGACATTACTTTATCAGACAGTGGCAGGGTCTCAGTTGAAGGAACGGCAACAAACACTATCTTGCTAATTCGTGATTGCAATAGAGGCGATGCTGGCAAATTCACTTTGATTTTGAGAAACAGTGCTGGAACAAAGGAATCAGCTATTGATATTAAAGTTGTTGGAAAGCCTGGACTATGTACTGGTCCTATCAAATTTGATGAAATCACAGCTGAAGCGATAACTGTAGAATGGGGTCCACCCAAAGATGATGGTGGATCAGAAGTTACCAACTATTTTTTGGAAAAGAGGCATTCTACTGCAAACAAGTGGGTCACAGTTGCTTCTGCAATTCAGAAGAACACCATGAGAGTTACAAGACTTCATGATGGAACAGAATACATTTTCAGAGTTTGTGCTGAAAATAAATATGGAGTTGGAGAGTTCCTCAAGTCTGATCCAGTAGTTGCTACACATCCATTCAGTAAGTATTTATAAAATCCTAAAAATATATTGTTATTTGATTAAAAATGCTTGATATTTAAAAATAATTCTTCACAATAAATATACACTTTACCCCCACTAGATGCTCCAGGGGCTCCAGCACCACCTGAGGTTGTGAGCATTCGTCATGAGTCTGCTATCCTAACATGGTCTGATCCAAAAGATACTGGAGGCTCAGCCATCACAGGTAAAACATTTCTGAACTACATTTATTTATTTATTTTTATTTGCAGTTCATAACATCTAAACCCTTCTACTATAAATATTGGTTACAGGGTATTACATGGAATTCAAAGACAGAAATAGCTTGATGTGGAAGAGAGCCAACAAAACACCTTTGAGAGTAAAAGAATGCAGAGTAACCAGTTTGGTTGAAGGCCTGGAATATGAATTTAGGGTCATAGCTATGAATATAGCTGGACTTGGAAAGCCCAGCAAAACAACTGAATCACTTGTGGCTCTTGATCCAATTGGTGAGTCTAAGTGTGTTTTCTTTCAGCTTTTTAAGAGATGGCAAAAATATTTGTAATAATTATTTTCTCTTTCTATAGATCCACCTGGCAAACCTGATGTGATCAATGCCACAAGAAACAGTGTAACACTTATTTGGTCTGCACCCAAGTATGATGGTGGCCACAAACTAACCGGCTATATTGTTGAGAAATTAGAGCATCCTGGAAAGACCTGGATGAAGGCCAACCATGTGAATGTCCAAAGCTGTGCATACACTGTTACAGACCTACAGGAAGGCTGTACTTGTGAATTCAGAATAAGGGCTAAAAATGCAGCCGGAGCTATTAGTGTTCCCTCAGAGGCAACTGAGCCTCTTGTCTGCAAAGATGAATATGGTAAGCCTTATTGTCAAGTTTTAACAAATTTAAAACCCTTAGTAAACAGAACAATGTTCATAATAATCACCTGACTTTTTACAGAACCACCAACTATCGCAATTGACCCTGAAATGAAGGATGGCGTGACTGTGAGGGCTGGAGAAACAATTGTCATCACAGCATCAAGCATTCTTGGCAAACCACCTCCAACAGCTGTGTGGTCTAAGGGTGGAAGAGAATTTAAGACCTCAGATGTTGTCCAAATTACAAGCACCCCCACATCTTCAACACTTTCAATCAAGTATGCCAGCAGAAAGAACACTGGGGAGTACACTATTACGGCAAGTAATCCATTTGGTATCAAAGAAGAAAAAGTTAAAGTGAAAATTCTGGATGTGCCTGGACCTCCAGGTCCTATTGAAGCCAGTAGCATCTCTGCTGAAAAATGCACATTGACATGGCTACCACCAGAAGAAGATGGTGGCTGCAGTATCAAATCCTATATATTAGAAAAGAGAGAAACCAGCCGCCTACTCTGGACAAAGCTTGCTGAAGATGTTATGGATTGCCGCTATGTTGCCAGCAAGCTGATAAAGGGAAATGAATACATATTCCGTGTTTTGGCAGTTAATCAGTATGGTATTGGTGATGCAACACAGTCTGGACCAGTTAAAATGGTTGATAGCTTTGGTAAGCTTAACTTCATATTTTACATAATCAATAGGTTTTTTTTTTGCTTTATTTTTAAAAACATATATATATATATATATTATATATATAATGTGTGTTTATATATATATATATAAAAGAGAAAAAAATAACTTTAATATTTTTTGCAGGACCTCCTGGGCCACCTTCAAAACCAGAAATTGATAATGTCAGTAAAAATGCTATAACAATTTCCTGGAAGAGACCAATTTTAGATGGAGGAAGTGACATTAGAGGCTACAGTGTTGAGAGAAAAGAAAGAAGAGGAATGAGATGGGTCAGGGCTTCAAAAAAGACAATTTCTGATCTACGTTGTAAGGTCTCAGGCCTGTCAGAGGGAATTGAATATGAATTCCGTGTAACTGCAGAGAATAAGGCTGGTTTTGGTAAACCTAGTGAGCCATCACAACCTGTAATGACAAAGGATATTGCATGTAAGTTGACTAAAAAATATTTTGTAAAAATGACAGATATTGTTTTATTGTCAATCTTTGCCCCCCCCCCAAAAAAAGTTTCACATTATCATTTTATTATTTTTCAGATCCACCAGGACCTCCATCCAACCCACGTATTACTGACACTACCAAAACAACAGCAACATTTAACTGGGGTAGGCCCTTTTATGATGGTGGACTTGACGTGGCAGGATACATTGTTGAACATAAAAAGGAAGGTGATGATGACTGGGTTCAAGACACAATTACTCCATTAAGAATAACAGAATTTGTAGTTTCAAATCTACAATCAGGAGGAAAGTATCACTTCAGAGTCAGAGCACTGAATTCAGAAGGCCTTGGTGAACCTTCTGAAGTTGAGCAAGTTGTTGAACTAGTGGATCGAGAGGAGGCTCCTGAATATGAACTTGATGCAGAGTTGAGAAGGACACTTGTTGTTAGGTCAGGTGCTTCAATCCGCATATTTGTGCCAATCAAGGGAAGGCCAACTCCAGACGTAACATGGCATAAGGAAGATGTACCGCTTAAAGGCCGTGCTCACATTGACACTACAGAATCATACACTCTAGTAGTCATCCCTGAGTGTACAAGATATGATGCTGGGAAATATGTCCTAACATTGGAAAATGTTGCTGGAAAGAAGTCTGGATTTGTAAATGTTCGTGTTGTGGACACTCCAGGACCTCCAGTAAATTTGAAACCAAGTGAAATCACAAAGAATAGCATTACTTTACAATGGGAGATTCCAATCATTGATGGTGGTTCAAAGATTACTAATTATGTTATTGAGAAGCGGGACGCAACACGAAAGGCTTATACAGCTATTACAGCAAACTGGCAGAAATGCTCATACAAGATTCCAGACTTGGAAGAGGGTGCTGAATATTACTTTAGAGTTTCTGCTGAGAATGAAAGGGGCATTGGTGAACCAGCAGAGACACCTGAACCAATAAGAGCTTCTCAGGCTCCTTCTGCCCCAGATAACCTGGTTGTTTCAGATGTTTCCAAGGACACAGCAACTCTTGCATGGACAAAACCAAAATATGATGGTGGTAATCGAATCACTGGCTATGTGATAGAGGCTCAGCTAAAAGATTCTGATCAGTGGACACATGTGACAACAATAAAAGCTTTGGATTACACTGCAACAGAATTGGTAGAAAATGCAGAATACGTGTTCCGCATCTTTGCTGTAAACAGCTCAGGCAGGAGTGAACCTCGTGAAAGTCGACCAGTTGTAATCAAGGAGCAAATCACTGCTCCAGAATTTGACCTCAGAGGTGTATATCAGAAGATGGTGGTAGCTAGAGCAGGTGATAATCTTAAAGTTGAGATCCCTGTTCTGGGGCGTCCAAGACCACTTGTTGTATGGAAGAAAGAAGATCAGGAACTTAAACAGACTCAGAGAATAAACACTGAAAATACTACAACTTCTACAATTCTCAATATTAATGAAATTAAGAGAAAAGATGGAGGACAGTATTCAATAACAGGAAAGAACATCTTAGGAACCGTGACTGAAATCATTACTGTTCAAGTACATGATATTCCAGGACCTCCAACTGGACCAGTCAAACTAGATGAGGTTTCTTGTGACTATGTGATAATATCTTGGGAAGCTCCAGAAAATGATGGAGGAGTTCCTATTAATAACTACATTGTTGAAATGCGTGAGACAACTGGCACATCCTGGGTTGAACTGGCAGCAACTGTCATTCGCACAACATTTAAAGCAGCACGCCTTACAACTGGTATTGAATATCAGTTCCGTGTAAAAGCTCAGAACAGATATGGTGTTGGACCCTACATAACATCAGAACCAGTGGTGGCTGCTTATCCATTTGATGTTCCAGGACAGCCTGGAATTCCACAAGTAGTTGCCTTCACCAAGGATTCAATGACAATCAGTTGGAATGAACCTTCTTCAGATGGAGGTAGCCCAATTTTAGGATACCATATAGAGAGGAAAGAGAAGAACAGCATACTTTGGCAGAGGATCAGCAAAGCTCTAGTTGTTGGCAATATGTTTAAATCACCAGGTCTGATTGATGGTATTGCTTATGAATTCCGTGTTATTGCAGAAAATCTTGCTGGCCTCAGTAAAGCAAGTAGGCCATCTGAGATGACACATGCGCTTGATCCTGTAGACCCTCCAAGTCAACCTGTGGCACTTAACATAACTAGACATGAAGTTACTCTTCAATGGACAAAGCCAGAGGGTGATGGTGGTTTCTCAATTACTGGATATACAGTTGAAAAAAGAGAGCTGCCTAATGGTCGCTGGCTGAAAGCCAACTTCAGCAACATTCATGAAATAACCTTCACTGTAAGTGGACTAACAGAAGATGCTTCTTATGAATTCCGGGTATTAGCACGGAACTCAGCTGGAGCTGTCAGCAAACCATCTAAACCTTCAGAAGTCATTGTCTGCAGAGATGACATTGAAGAGCCAAAAATTGATGCTGATGCAAGTTTCAGTAGCGCTGTAGTAGTGAAAGCAGGGGAAATCTTCAAGCTAGACGCACGTGTTACTGGTCGCCCAATTCCATCCTTGGTTTGGACTAAAGATGGCAAGGAGCTTGAAGACACTGGAAAACTAGAGATCAAAACATCAGATTTCTATACTTGCTTGATTAACAAAGATTCTTTACGTAGAGATGGTGGTGCTTACACTTTAACTGCTAGCAATCCAGGAGGATTTGCCAAATTTGTCTTCAATGTTAAAGTTCTTGACAGACCTGGCCCACCTGAAGGACCACTGCATGTCACAGATATGACAACAGAGAAATGTATTCTGTCATGGCTGCCACCACTTCATGATGGAGGAGGAAAAATTGAATATTACATCATTCAAAGACGTGAAACAAGTAGACTTACGTGGACAAATGTAGCCACAGATTTACAAGTAAACCGCTATAAGGTTACCAAATTGCTAAAAGGAAATGAATATATCTTCAGAGTCATGGCTGTGAACAAGTATGGAGATGGAGAACCTCTGGAATCTGAGCCTGCTGTTGCTACTAACCCTTATGTACCTTCTGATCCTCCACAGGCACCAGAAGTAACTGCTATAACAAAAGATTCAATGGTGGTTTGTTGGGGACATCCTGAACACAATGGTGGAAGTAGTATAAATACCTACATCATTGAGAGGAGAGATAAAACTGGTCTTCGTTGGGTAAAATGCAATAAAAGGACTGTTACTGATCTGCGCTTTAAAGTGTCAGGACTAACACCTGGCCATGAGTATGAATACAGAATCCTAGCTGAAAATGCTGCTGGCTTAAGTGCTCCCAGCCCTTCAAGTCCATTCTACAAAGCATGTGACACAATATTCCAACCTGGACCCCCTGGAAATCCTAGAGTTTTGGATACAACTAAGTCATCCATTACTATTGCTTGGAATAAACCAGTTTATGATGGTGGCTCGGATATCACAGGTTATATTGTTGAAACTTGCCTGCCAGAGGAAGATGAATGGACAATTGTTACGCCAATTGCTGGTCTAACAGCAACATCATTCACTATAACCAACCTTACTGAAAACCAAGAGTATAAAATCAATATTTCAGCTCTTAACTGTGAAGGTGTTGGAGAACCAGCCTCTGTGCCTGGTTCACCTAAAGCAGAAGACAGACTCCTTCCACCTGAAATTGAGCTTGACTCTGACCTTCGTAAAGTAGTAAACATCAGAGCATGCAGCACCTTAAGATTATTTGTGCCAATTAAAGGAAGACCTGCACCAGAGGTCAGATGGTCACGGGAGACAGGTGCACCCCTTGATAAAGCATCTATTGAAATTACATCATCCTTTACCACACTGGTTGTTGAGAATGTAAACAGATTTGATGGTGGAAAATATATTCTAACAGTGGAAAACAGTTCAGGAACTAAAACAGCGTTTGTTAATGTCCGAGTTCTTGACACTCCTGATGCACCACAAAACCTTACAATCAAGGAAATCACAAAAGATTCTGCTTCTCTCATCTGGGATCCTCCAGTCATTGATGGTGGATCAAGAATCAGGCATTATATTGTTGAAAAACGTGAATCTAAACGAAAAGCGTATTCCATCTTTAATGCCTCCTGTTCCAAAACAAGTTGTAGAATTGGAAACTTACAGGAAGGAAGCATGTATTTCTTCAGAATTTTGGCTGAAAATGAGTATGGTGTTGGTCTTCCAGTTGAGACCACAGAAGCTATAAAAATCTCTGAGAGACCTCTTCCTCCTGGAAAAGTGACTTTAAAAGAAGTAACTGGCAACAGTGTAACACTTTCTTGGGAAAAGCCGGACCATGATGGAGGAAGCAGAATTACTGGTTACATTGTTGAAATGCAAGGAAAAAACAGTGACAAATGGACACAAGTAATGATGGTTAAAGTAACAGAGGCGGTTGTTATTGGCCTAACACAAGGTGAAGAATACTCCTTCCGTATTTCAGCAACTAACGAAAAGGGAACCAGTGATCCACGTCCACTTAGTGTCCCTGTGGTTGCTATGGATGTTATTATTGCTCCTGCCTTCAAACTTTTGTTCAGCACATTCAGTGTTCTGGCAGGTGATGATCTGAAAATTGATGTGCCTTATGTTGCACAGCCCAAGGCAGCAGTTACCTGGCAAAAAGATGGTATTGCTCTGAAAGAGACAACAAGAGTAAATTCTGAAGTAGCAGAGAAACACCTTTACCTTGTGATAAAAGAGGCAACACGGGATGATGTGGGTAAATATACTATTAAACTGACAAACTCAGCTGGTGAAGCTACAGCAGACATCAGTGTTATTGTACTTGATAAGCCTGGACCCCCAACTGGTCCAATCAAAATAGATGAGGTTACTGCAGATAGTGTTACATTATCATGGCAGCCTCCAGAGTATGAAGGAGGCTGTAGCATTAATAACTATATTGTGGAAAAACGAGACACATCTACCACCAACTGGCAGATTGTTTCTGCAACAGTTGCAAGAACGACAACTAAAGCTGCAAGATTGAAGACTGGCTGTGAATATCAGTTTAGGATTGCTGCTGAAAATAGATACGGAAAGAGTTCAGTTCTTTTGTCTGATCCTGTTGTTGCACAATATCCCTTTGAGATTCCAAATCCACCAGGAACTCCAACTGTTCAATCTGCTACTAAAGAAAGCATGGTTATTGTGTGGAACAAACCCAGTAGTGATGGTGGAAGCAAAATTTTGGGATATCACATTGAGAGTAAGGAAAGAAACAGCCTGCTGTGGGTAAAACAAAACAAAATGCTTGTTCCAGATGCAAGATTCAAAATAGGTGGCCTTGAAGAAGGCATTGAATATGAATTTAGAGTTTATGCTGAGAATATAGTTGGTCTAAGCAAAGCAAGCAAAGTATCAGAAATACAGGTGGCTAGAGATCCATGTGACCCTCCAGGCAAACCTGAAGCAGTGATTGTCACAAGAAGTTCTGTAACACTCAGGTGGACACCACCACAGTTTGATGGTGGCAGCAAGATTACTGGATATTTCATAGAGAAAAAAGAATTGCCTAATGGCCGCTGGATGAAAGCCTCTTTTACAAACATCATTGAGACCGAATTTGTTGTCAGTGGCTTGGTAGAGGAACAGCAATATGAATTCCGTGTCATTGCAAGAAATTCTGCAGGTGTGTATAGTGCTCCATCAGACAGTACTGGTGCAATCACAGCAAAGGATGAAGTTGATCCACCCCAAATTGACATGGATGCCAAATATTCCCAAACTATTGTTGTTAATGCTGGAGAATCATTCAAAGTAGATGCAGGGATACTTGGCAAACCTATTCCTTCAGTTCACTGGATAAAAGCTGGCGAAGAACTTACAAATACTGCAAGACTTGAGATAAAGAATACTGACTTTACCACTACTCTTAGTGTGAAGGAGGCTATCCGTGTTGATGGAGGCCAGTATACATTGCTACTGAGAAATGTTGGTGGGGAGAAATCAGTAACTGTCAATGTCAAGGTTCTGGACAGACCTGGTCCTCCAGATGGCCCAGTTTCAATCTATGGTGTTACCAGTGAAAAGTGCTGCATTTCCTGGAAAACTCCATTGCATGATGGAGGTGCGGAGGTGTCTCATTACATTGTGGAAAGAAGAGAGACTAGCAGATTAGTTTGGACTGTTGTGGAATCTAAAGTACAAACTCTCAATCTGAAAATTACAAAACTCCTTCCTGGAAATGAGTATATATTCAGAGTGATACCTGTAAATAAATATGGAATTGGTGAGCCTTTGGAATCTGATCCAGTGATTGCAGCAAATCCATTTGTCACACCTGATGCACCAAGTAATGTTGAAGTGTCAAATATAACAAAGGATTCCATGGTTATTACATGGGAAAGACCTACTGATGATGGTGGCAATGCAATAGGAGGATACATAGTAGAAAAGAGAGACAAAGAAGGCGTTAGATGGACAAGATGCAACAAACGTGTAGTGAGTGAACTACGCTTTAGAGTAACAGGACTTCTTGAAAACCGAAGTTATGAATTCCGTGTATCTGCTGAGAATGCAGCTGGAGTTGGTAAACCAAGTCCACCCACAGTGTATTTTAAGGCAGTGGATCCAGTCTTCAAGCCTGGTCCACCAAACAACCCTAAGGTAATTTATGTCTCAAGAGCATCTGTTGTCCTGCATTGGGGAAAGCCAATTTATGATGGTGACTGTGAAATTCAGAGTTATATTGTTGAGGCATGTGAAGTTACTTCTGATGAATGGATGATGTGTACACCACCCTCCGGAATAACAGAGACAAGATTTGAGGTTAAAAAACTGCTTGAAAAGCATGAGTACAAATTCAGAATCTGTGCCGTAAACAAGGTTGGTGTGGGAGAAACAGCTGATATCCCAGGAACTATAATTATAGAGGACAAACTTGAGGCCCCAGATATTGACCTTGATGCCGACCTTAGAAAGATGATAACTGTTAGGGCTGGAGGCTCTCTCAGATTATTCGTTCCTATACGTGGACGGCCAACTCCTGAAGTCAAGTGGGGAAAGGCTGAAGGTGAAATGAACGAGGCAGCTCAGATTGATATTACAAGCAGTTTCACCTCCCTGGTAATTGAAAATGTTAATAAATTTGACAGTGGAAAATATACTTTAACTCTGGAAAATGCCAGTGGAGTAAAATCGGCATTTATAAGTGTCAAGGTATTAGATACACCTGATGTACCTGCAAACTTCCGTGTGAAGGAAATAACAAAGAATTCAGTCACTCTTACCTGGGAGCCACCTTTGCTGGATGGAGGAGCTAAAATCAAAAACTACATTGTTGAAAAACGAGAGAGCACAAGAAAGGTGTACTCTGCTGTTGCTACCTGCAACAAGATGACATGGAAAATTGAACCACTTCAAGAGGGAAGCATCTTTTTCTTCAGGGTTCTTGCTGAAAATGAACATGGTATTGGATTGCCTGCAGAGACTCTAGAACCAGTAAAGATCTCAGAGGTGCCACAACCCCCTGGTAAAGTTTCTGTAGTGGATGTTACACGAAAGAGTGTTTCTCTCAAGTGGGAAAAACCAGAGCATGATGGAGGCAGCAGAATTTCTTATTATGAAGTTGAAATGCAAGCAAAAGATCAAGATAAATGGTCTCTTTGTGCTCAAGTGAAATCCCTGGACACTGTTGTTACTAATTTAGCCCAAGGTGGGGAGTATAATTTCAGAGTCATTGCTGTCAATGACAAGGGAAAGAGTGATCCCAGACCTTTGGCAAATCCTGTTGTTGCAAAGGACCTTGCTATTCAGCCCTCAGTAAGAACGAAACTTAGTACCTATAATGTACAGGTTGGGCATGATTTGAAAATTGAAGCACGTATTGCTGGTCATCCAAAAACAACCATTACATGGACCAAAGATGGTTCAGCTCTGAAACAGACCACAAGAGTAAATGTTGCTGATACTGCACATCATACCACTCTTACCATCAAAGATGCAACAAGAGAAGATGGTGGTATGTATAACATTGTTGTGGCTAATGTACTTGGACAAGCAGAAGCCACTTTGGAAATAATTATACTTGAAAAGCCTGGCCCACCAACAGGCCCAATCAGGATTGATGAAGTGAGTGCAGAGAGTATTACACTATCTTGGGACCCACCAACATACATTGGAGGCTGCCAGATTTCAAATTATATTGTCCAAAAGAGAGACACTACCACCACTAACTGGGTAGTTGTTTCAGCAACAGTAGCAAGAACCACACTTAAAGTTTGTAATTTAAAAACTGGAGCTGAATACCAGTTTAGAATTTTTGCTGAGAATAGGTATGGTAAAAGCTATGGTATTGACTCAGATCCGGTTCTTGCCCAGTATCCTTTCAAGGAGCCTGGGGCTCCAGGAACTCCATTTGTATCTGCATTTACAAAAGAATCTATGGTTGTTGAATGGCACAAACCAGTCTCAGATGGTGGAAGTGCAATTCTAGGATATCACCTAGAGAGAAAAGAGAAAAATAGCATTCTTTGGACAAAGATAAATAAATTACTCATTCAAGACACCAGATTTAAAACATCTCCTTTGGAAGAGGGCATTGAATATGAATTCAGAGTCTATGCTGAAAACATAGTTGGGATTGGATTGTGCAGCAAAGTCTCTGAGGGTTGTGTGGCACGTGACCCATGTGACCCACCGGGCACCCCTGTGCCAGTGATTGTGACAAGACACTCGGTGAAGCTTAGATGGACACCACCAGAATATGATGGAGGGAGCCTTGTCACTGGATATATTGTGGAGAAACGAGACCTTCCAGAGGGCCGTTGGATGAAAGCTAGTTTTGCAAATGTTCTTGAAACTGAATTTACAGTCACAGGCCTGACTGAAGACTGCAAATATGATTTCAGAGTTATTGCCAGAAATGGAGCTGGATCAGTTAGTAGACCCTCTGTCAGCACAGGCTCAATTACAGCTAAAGATGAAGTTGAACCACCGACCTATGAGGTTGCCTCGGAGTATAGTCAAATTTTGACAGTGAATGCTGGAGACACATTTACCCTGGAAGCATCTATACTAGGAAAGCCAGTTCCAACAATACAGTGGTTTAAAGGTGATATGGAAGTTGAAAATTCAGCAAGAGCTGAGATCAAGAATACTGACCTCAAAGCAATTCTTGTTGTCAAAGATGCCATTCGAATTGATGGAGGCCAATACACAATGCACCTTACTAATGTGGCTGGAACAAAATCTGTTGCCTTCAATGTAAGAGTTCTTGATAGACCAGGACCCCCAGAAGGTCCTTTGACTGTCTCTGGTGTAACATGTGAGAAGTGTTCATTGTCATGGCTGCCTCCAAAACATGATGGTGGCAGTAACGTTTCTTATTATATCATACAGAAGAGAGAAACAAGTCGTCTTGCTTGGACTGTAGTTTCAGGTGATTGTGGAGCAACCATGTTTAAAGTTACTAAACTTCTAAAAGGAAACGAATACATATTTCGTGTCATGGCTGTCAACAAGTATGGAGTTGGCGAACCACTTGAGTCTGCACCAGTGATTATGAGGAATTCTTTCGTTTCACCTGGGCCACCTAAAGAGCTAGAAATAACAAATATTTCTAGGGACTCTATGACAGTATGCTGGACTCGTCCTGAAACTGATGGTGGAAGTGAGATCGTTGGTTACATTGTAGAGAAAAGGGACAGAGCTGGAGTGCGGTGGACAAAATGTAACAAACGCAGAGTCACAGATTTACGTTTCAGAGTTACAGGCTTGACAGAGGATCATGAATATGAATTCAGGTTATCTGCAGAAAATGCTGCTGGCGTTGGACAGCCAAGTCCGCCAACTGTCTTTTATAAAGCCTGTGATCCAACATTTAAGCCTGGCCCACCAACTAATGCACACCTTGTTGACACTACAAAGAATTCTGTTACAATTGCATGGAGCAGACCAATATATGATGGTGGTTTAGACATCCAAGGCTATGTTGTTGAGATATGTAAAGCTGATGAAGAAGACTGGATCACATGCACTCCACCATCTGGATTAAGTGATACTAAATTTACAATAACTAAACTCACTGAACATCAAGAATACAAAGTTCATATATGTGCTCTTAATAAACTGGGTGTTGGTGAGCCAGTGTCTATCCAAGGAACTGTCAAACCAGTGGATAAGATGGATGCCCCTGAAATTGAGCTTGACTCTGAGTTGAGGAAAGGTATTATTGTACGTGCTGGAGGGTCTATGAGAATCAACATACCATTCAAAGGACGCCCCATTCCTGAAATAAACTGGACTAAGGATGAAGGAGATTTACCAGATAAAGCCCAAATAGAAAGGGGACCAGACTACACTCAGTTATCGCTTGATATATGTGACAGAAATGATGCTGGAAAATATACTCTGACTTTGGAAAATAATGCTGGTACTAAATCTGCCTTTGTGTCAGTGAAAGTACTTGATACACCAGGTGCTCCACAGAGCCTTGTTGTGAAAGATGTAACAAGAAATTACGCCACCCTTATATGGGAACCTCCCCTTATAGATGGTGGTTCAAAAATAAAAAATTATATAGTTGACAAGAGAGAATCAAATAGACAAGGATATGTAAACATTACTACCAAGTGCTCCAAGACCAGCTTACGAGTGGGTGACCTGACAGAGGGTAGTATTTATTACTTCAGAGTCATGGCAGAAAATGAATTTGGAATTGGTCTTCCTGTAGAAACAGAAGAATCTGTAAAGACAGCAGATCCTCCTTTATCTGTTGGCAAGGTAACTTTGACTGATGTAACAAAAACCACAGCATCACTTTCCTGGGATAAACCAGATCACGATGGTGGTAGTAGAATCTTGGGTTATTATATTGAAATGCAGCCAAAAGGATCCGAGGAGTGGGGAATTGCGACAGTCACCAAAACATGTGAAGGTACAGTGACAGGACTTAGTTCAGGACAAGAGTACCTATTCAGAGTTTTAGCTTACAACGAGAAGGGTAAAAGTGATCCAAGGTCATTGGCTGCTCCTGTGATAGCCAAAGATGTTACTATTGAACCAAGCTTCAAAATAACTTCCAACACATACAGTGTTCAAGCTGGTCAAGATCTCAAAGTGGAAATACCATTTAAAGGGCGTCCAACTCCAAAGATTGCATGGATGAAAGATGGACAAGCACTGAAAGAAACAACCAGATTAAATGTCTCAAGCAACAGTTCTTCAACAGTTCTTAAAATTAAAGAGGCAAACAGAGAGGATTCTGGCAAGTATACAGTAACAGCTACAAATAATCTAGGTACGGTCACAGAAGAGATTGGCATAATCATTCTTGACAAGCCAGGCCCACCAGTTGGACCACTTAAAATTGATGAAGTAAGTGCCACCTATGTTACCATGTCCTGGGAGCCACCTGTATACACAGGAGGCTGTCAGATAAACAACTACATAGTGGAAAAACGTGATACAACCACTACGAACTGGCAGATTGTTTCAGCAACTATTGCTCGTAGCACAATCAAAGTCACAAAGCTGAAGACTGGTTCTGAATATCAGTTCAGAGTGTTTGCTGAGAACAGATATGGAAAGAGCACATCGCTAGATTCAGCACCAGTTGTGGTCAGTTATCCTTTTACTGAGCCTGCAGCTCCTGGTGCACCATTTGTTTCATCAGTGACAAAAGACCACATGACAATTGAATGGAAACCCCCCAGCAATAATGGAGGTAGCCCTGTTACTGGGTATCATCTTGAACGTAAAGAAAAGAACAGCATCTTATGGACCAAACTTAACCATCTTCTTATAAATGACACTCGATTTAAAACAAATGGTCTGGAGGAGGGAATTGAATATGAATACAGAGTGTATGCTGAAAATATTGCAGGAATCAGTCCATCAAGTAAAGTCTCAGAAGGTGTTGTTGCACGTGATCCATGTGACCCCCCTGGAATTCCTGAAGCCATTGTTATCACAAGAAACCTAATAACTCTTCAGTGGGCAAAACCACAATATGATGGTGGCAGTGTAATCACTGGATACATTATTGAAAGGAAGAAGCTGCCTGAAGGTCGTTGGATGAAGGCCAGCTTCACAAACATTATCGACACACAGTTTACAATTACTGGATTGGAAGAAGAACAAAGATATGAATTTAGAGCAATTGCCAGAAATGCAGCTGGTATTTTAAGTGTACCCTCTGAAAGCACTGGACCAATTACTGCTAAGGATGAGATTGAAGCACCATCTGTCTCCATGGATTCAAAATTTAAAGATGCTATCATTGTAAAGGCTGGTGAGTCATTTACTATTGATGCTGACATTGCTGGAAAACCTCTTCCTGAAATAATGTGGCTGAAGGACGGAAAAGAAATTGACAGTGCTACACCCAGAATGGAGATTAAATCCACCTTAACACAAACAGTTTTGAGTGTTAAAGACTGCATCAGAGTAGATGGTGGTCATTTCCTCTTAAGTCTCAGTAATGTTGGTGGAATCAAACAGGTACCCATTATTGTCAAGGTTCTTGATAGACCCGGTCCACCTGATGGCCCTCTGAAGGTAACTGGTGTGACAGCAGAAAAATGTTATTTGCACTGGAGCCACCCATCACATGATGGTGGAGCTGGTATTTCTCATTACATTATTGAAAAAAGGGAAACAAGCAGATTGTCATGGACAGTAGTCGAACCTAAAATTCAAGCAATTAGTTACAAAGTCACTAAACTCCTTCCTGGAAATGAGTATATATTTAGAGTCATGGCAGTGAACAAGTATGGTATTGGCGAACCACTTGAATCTGAACCTGTTCTTGCAAAAAATCCTTTCAACAAACCTGGACCACCTTCAACTCCAGAAGCAAGTGCAATCACCAGAGACTCCATAGTCCTGACATGGGAAAGGCCGGAGGATGATGGTGGATCACAAATTGATGGTTATGTTCTTGAGAAACGTGATAAAGAGGGTATAAGATGGACAAAGTGCAACAAGAAAAGACTAAATGACTTAAGATTCAGAGCTACTGGGCTTACAGAGGGACACTTTTATGAATTCAGAGTCTCTGCTGAAAATGCTGCTGGTGTAGGCACACCAAGTGAACCATCTGAATATTACAAAGCTTGTGATGCAACTTATCCTCCTGGTCCTCCTAATAATCCTAAAATAACAGATCATTCAAGCACAACTGTTTCCTTGGCATGGAGTAGACCAATTTATGATGGTGGAGCAAAGGTCTCAGGATACATTGTTGAGTCAAAGGAAGTTAATGAAGATGAATGGACTGTGTGCACTCCACCAATTGGTGTGCAAACAACTCACTTCACTGTCAAAAAATTAAAGGAAAATGCAGAATACAATTTCCGGATTTGCGCACTTAATATTGAGGGTGCTGGAGAGCATGTTGACATTCCAGGATCTGTAATTGCTGCTGAAAAACTTGAAGCTCCTGAGATAGAACTTGATGCAGATCTTAGGAAATGTGTGACTGTGCGTGCTAGTGCAACACTCCGGTTATTTGTCACCATAAGGGGAAGGCCTGAGCCAGAGGTTAAGTGGAAAAAGGCAGATGGTACCTTACCAGAACGTGCTCAGATTGAAGTAACAGGCTCTTACACTCTGCTTGTTATCGACAATGTTAATCGATTTGATACAGGCAAATATGTTGTAACCCTTGAAAATAATAATGGCACAAAATCTGCATTTATTAATGTCAAGATCCTTGACTCTCCAAGTGCTCCAGTGAACTTTGAAATTAAGGATATAAAGAGAGATTCTGTCCAGCTACAGTGGGAGCCTCCACAAATTGATGGTGGAGCCAAGATCACCCATTATATTGTGGAAAAGCGAGAATCTAAAAGGCTGGCATTCACAACTGTAACAAACAGCTGTGTCAGAAATTCATTCAAGGTTGATGATCTTCAGGAAGGAGGTCTTTACCACTTCCGTGTATTGGCTGTAAATGAACTTGGTGTTGGTTTGCCTGCAGAGACCGTAGAGGCTGTCAAAGTTTCTCAAGCACCCTTACCACCTGGTAAAATTACAGTTGTTGATGTAACTCGTCACACTGTTACTCTAGCATGGGAAAAGCCAGATCATGATGGTGGCAGTAAAATCACAGGGTACACAGTGGAAATGATGACTAAAGGATCAGACAAATGGACTGTATGTGCCACAGTAAAAGCACTGGAAGCCACAATTGAAGGACTTACAACAGGAGAGGAGTACAGCTTCAGAATAACAGCAGTTAATGATAAAGGAAAAAGTGATCCTAAACCCCTGGGAGCATCTGTTGTGGCAAGAGATATTACTATTGAACCAATTGTTGATTTGATGTTTAATACCTACAGTGTAAAAGCTGGAGATGATCTTAAAATTGATGTTCCATTCAGAGGCAGACCTCCCCCAGAGGTTACATGGAAAAAGGATGGTCACTCATTAAAGCAAACAACCAGAGTTAATGTGTTGACATCAAAGACATCATCAAAGATTGTAATCAAGGATGCAACAAGAGAGGATGTTGGAAAATATGAAATTACTTTAACTAATTCAATTGGTGTGAAATCAGCAGAAATATCTGTTGTTGTTCTTGATAAACCAGGTCCACCGGGTGCAATTAAGGCAGATGAAATAAGTGCAGATTTTATTTCACTATCTTGGGACCCTCCAATTTATGATGGTGGCTGTCAAATTAATAATTATGTGGTCGAGAAGAGAGATACAACCACTACAGCATGGCAAATTGTTTCAGCAACAGTTGCAAGAACTTCAATCAAAGTAACTCGTTTGACACAAGGAATAGAATATCAGTTCCGTGTTGCTGCAGAAAACCGTTATGGTAAAAGCCATGCAGTTGACTCTGCTCCAATTGTTGCACAGTACCCCTTCTCACCTCCAGGCGCTCCAACCAGTCTTCGTATTTCTCAAGCCACTAAATCAGGAATGCTAGTTACCTGGAACAGACCAGCCAGTGATGGTGGAAGTCCTGTCATTGGATATCACTTGGAATGCAAAGATCAGAGCAGCATTCTCTGGACAAAGATGAACAGAGGACCAATTCCAGAAACTCAGTTCAAGGTAACTGGTTTGGAAGAAGGCCTCTTGTATCAGTATAGAGTATATGCTGAGAATATAGCTGGCATTGGACCTTGCACTAAGGCATGTGATCCTGTTTCTGCCCGAGATCCATGTGCACCTCCTGGTCAGCCAATACTTATGAACATCACAAGAACATCCGTTTCTCTCTCCTGGGCAATACCTGAGTTTGATGGTGGAGCTAAGGTTACTGGCTACATTGTTGAACGCAGGGAACTTCCAGATGGGCGCTGGTTAAAGTGTAATTTCACTAATCTTCAAGAAACATTCTTTGATGTGACTGGCCTGATTGAAGATCAAAGATATGACTTCCGCATAATTGCTAAGAATGCAGCTGGCTTACTCAGTGAACCATCAGAGGGTACGGGACCTGTGACTATAAAAGATGATGTTGATCCACCTCGCATTACAATTGAGGACAAGCTAAGACAACTGGTTGTAGTGAAAGCTGGAGACTTGCTGAGAATTGATGCTGAAATATCAGGACGACCAATTCCTGTGATTTCATGGGCAAAGGATGGAAAAGAGATTGAAGCAAAGGCCAGATTTGAGATTTTTTCAACACTCACTAGTACAACACTTATTGTGAGAGATGCTATTAGACGAGACTCAGGACAGTATGTTCTAACGTTGCAAAATGTTGCAGGCACCAGATCTTTGGCAGTAAACTGTAAGGTCCTAGACAGGCCTGGCCCATCAGCAGGACCATTGGAAGTAACTGGTCTGACTGCAGAAAAATGTACACTTACCTGGGGACCACCTCAAGAAAATGGAGGTGGTGAAATTCAGCACTACATAGTTGAGAAACGTGAAACTAGCCGGCTTGCCTGGACTCTGGTCTATGCAGATATGAAGGCCACAACATGTAAAGTAACAAAACTGCTTAAAGGTAATGAATATATATTTAGAGTTCGGGGAGTTAATAAGTATGGAACAGGTGAACCTCTGGAGAGTGATCCTGTTAAAGCAATGGATCCATTTACAATCCCTGCTGCACCAACAGATGTTGAAGTCACCAGTGTTACAAGTGAAGCAATGACAATTTGCTGGGAAAGACCTGTCTCTGATGGCGGCAGTAGTATTTCTGGGTATGTAATTGAGAAACGTGAGAAAACTGGTCTTCGCTGGGTACGTGTCAACAAAAAGCCTGTTTATGACTTAAGAGTAAAAGCTTCCAATCTCCGAGAAGGAGCTGAGTATGAATACAGAGTATTTGCAGAGAATGCTGCTGGTTTGAGTGCACCAAGTGTGCCTTGCCCGCTAACAAAGGCAGAAGATCCATTGTTCCTACCATCACCTCCAGCTAAACCTAAAATAATCGATTCTTCTAAAACATCAATAACCTTGTCTTGGAACAAGCCCTTATTTGATGGTGGCTCTCCAGTTTCAGGATATATGGTGGAATACAGGAAGACCAATGATGATGACTGGACAATTGGTGTCAGTAACACTAAGAGCACAGAGTTCACTGTGGTGGGACTCACTTCCGGAGAAGAGTATGTCTTTGTAGTTAGATCAATTAACAAGATTGGTCCAAGTGAGCCAAGCCCTGAAACTGATCCACAGATAGCAAAGGAAAGAGAAGATGAGCCAGTTTTCCTAATCAGTAATGAAATGAGGAAGACACTGATTGTCAAAGATGGCAGCTCATTTACACTTAGAGTCCCATTCAAGGGAAAGCCTGTTCCACATGTAATGTGGAACAAACCAGATGTTGATCTGAGAGTGAGGGCTGCTATTGATATAACCGATAACTGCACATCTGTCACAATTGAGCAAGCTACAAGAGATGACTCAGGGAAATATACTGTAACTCTCCAAAATGTTGCTGGAACTGCTACACTGACAATGAGTGTAAAGGTCCTTGATTCCCCAGGACCACCAGCCCGCATTGAAATAAAGGAAGTAACCAAGACTTCTGCAACTATTACATGGGATACTCCTGAGAATGAAGGTGGTGCTCCAGTCAAGAACTACCTTGTTGATCTCCGTGAAGCAACTAAAATGGGCTGGACCAGGATTACAGACAGTTGTCCCAGGCTGACCTATAAAGTTAATGATCTTCAAGAAGGCGGTGTTTATTATTTCAGAGTTACTGGTGAAAATGAGTATGGTACAGGAGTCCCACTTGAGACCAAAGATGGAACAAAGATTTCAGGTAATATAAAATTATTTATTTTGTTTTTTCTTTAGTACATTTGTTTGATTATAATTTGTAATAAGTGCTTTACGAATATATTTTGTCTATTCTATATTTTAATTTTTTTTTAGAAAAACCAAGTCCACCACCTAAGCTTGGAGTCACTGATGTTACAAAAGACAGTGTTTCACTAGCATGGCTTAAACCAGAACATGATGGAGGCAGCAGAATTACAAATTACCTGGTTGAGGCTCTTGAAAAAGGACAGCAAAAGTGGATAAAGTGTGGTTCTACCAAATCAACTCATTTTGTTGTCTATGGATTGAGAGAAAAGGCAGAATACTACTTCAGAGTTCGCGCTGAAAACCATGCTGGACTGAGCGACTTCAAGGACATGGTTTTACCTGTGCTTGTAAAAGACCAGCTGGGCAAGTTATTTATTATTTATGTTTTATTTTTAAAAATTCACTCTGTTTGATTGATTAGTTTTAAATTATGTTAAATTATTATATAATCTTGTTGCTTTTTTTAATCAACAGAGGCACCTGAAATTAATATGAAGGACTTCCAACACAACACAGCCTATGTTAAGGCAGGTTCAAATCTTAAGATTGAAATCCCCCTCACTGGTAAACCACTACCCAAAGTATCCCTCTCTAAGGATGGACAGGTTCTAAAGTCAACCATGAGATTCAACTCTGATGTGACAACTGACTCTCTAATAATCTCTTTGCGTGAGAGTGTTGCTTTGGATGCAGGCAGATATGATATCACAGCTTCTAACTCCAGTGGAACCACAAAGTCTTTTGTAAATATTGTGGTCCTTGACAGACCAAGCCCACCAGTTGGTCCTGTTGAAATGTGTGATATCACAGAAGACAGTGTCAGTTTGAAATGGTTGCCTCCTGCTTATGATGGCGGTAGCCCAATTACCAACTACATCGTTTTGAAACGTGAGACCACTACTGCAAACTGGATGGAAGTCTCATCAGCTGTTGCACGATGCACAATCAAGATTATGAAGCTGGTCACTGGAATTGAGTACCAGTTTAGAATCAGGGCTGAGAATCGCTTTGGCATCAGTGACCACATTGATTCACCGACTGTTACAGTTAGTCTTCCATACAGTAAGTAAAATTCTTCTTTACGGCATAAGCTACAGATAGGTAAATACAAATTTATCTATGAACATCTATGAAAACTTGTTAAATTCTATTTCAGCACTCCCTGTTGCAACTTCACAGCCATGGGTATCAGCTGTAACAAAGGAAAGTATTACTGTTAACTGGAAGGAGCCTTCTTCGGATGGTGGAAGCCATGTCTTTGGATATCACCTTCAGATGAAAGACAGAAACAGCCTTCTTTGGCAGAAAGTTAACACAACTGTTATCCGTGCTACACACTTCAAAGTTTCAAATGTAAATGCTGGTCTGATCTATGAGTTTAAGGTTGCAGCAGAAAATGCAGCTGGTATTGGTCCAGTTAGCAAGCCATCAGATCCTGTGCTTGCAATTGATGCTTGTGGTAAGCATTTAGTTCTCTGTAAACTGATTGTTCTATTTGCTTAATTGATAAGTATTAATAATTGTTTTTTTAATAAATCATTTTTTTGTTTAATCCATTGAAAACATTAACATTAATTGCAACTGTTTTTTTTCCCCACAGAATCTCCAAACAACCTCAGAGTCACTGATATCACAAAGGCTTCAATTAGCCTCTCATGGGAGAAACCGTCATATGATGGAGGAAGTAAAATTACTGGATATTTGATTGAAAGGAAAGATGGTCCAAAAGGCAGATGGTCAAAAGCTAATTTGACAAATATTACTGACACAAAGTTCACTGTGTCAGGGTTGACTCAGAATGAATCTTATGAATTCCGGGTCATGGCTAAGAATGCAGTTGGCTCCATTAGTAACCCATCAGCAACTGTTGGACCAGTCACATGTGTGGACACATATGGTGCCCCTGAGATTGAACTTCCCTCAGAATATCTTGATGTTGTGAAATACAAAGCAGGTTCTACAATTGAGCTTAAAATTGGAATTATTGCTAAACCTCAACCAACAATTGAATGGTTCAAGGATGGTAAAGAGCTTGAGCCTGGTGCTCAGATTTCCATTTCCAACACCACTGAGTCTGCATGCATCTCAGCTAGGGAAGCCACGCGTCTGAATACTGGAACATATGAACTCAAGATCAAGAACTCTTTAGGCTCAGCATATGCCGCTGTCAGAGTGCTTGTCCAAGGTATGTTGGTTTACTGCTAAATACATTTTAATAACCCACATAATATCCAACATTACTATTAATTTTGTATTAGTTTTGAATTAATTTTTTTATATACATTTTTATGTAGTTAATTTACTTTTTATCATCATATAACTTTTTAATCTTGTAATGTGTTTGTATGTGTTTATTGCCTCTGCCTAAATATGTTACATTTACAAACTGCATGATTTGTTTACATTTCTACCACATGGGCATTTCTTTAACACATTCCTTCTGATAACGGATCACTCTTAATTGTAGAAACATTAATTTTCCGTAAAGCTGGATGAAAATAACACTTATCATGAAAAGCACTATACAAATAAATGTGTGATAAATCAGTTAGCACTAATTTGAACAAGTTTGGCTGAATATTTGCTTGCTTTCATCAGACAAACCAGGACCCCCTGCTGGAGAGATACAGTTCAAGAAAATCAGAGCAGATACTATGACTATCATGTGGGATCCTCCAGCTGATGAAGGTGGTGCGATGGTTACCCACTACATTGTGGAGAAACGTGAAACAAGCAGAATAATGTGGTCCATTATCTCAGAAAAACTAGAAGACTGCATTGTCACAGTCCCAAGGCTAATTAAGGGCAATGAATACATATTCCGGGTTCGTGGTGTAAACAAATATGGAGTTGGAGATCCTCTAGAATCTAGACCAGTAATTGCACAGAATTCCTTTGGTAAGGAGCGTTTTAGTGAAAAATATATTTTAAATAATTATTTAATGTGTTATCTAATATAAGTTAATGCTTTAACCCTTTCCCCACAGTTCCTCCTACTCGGCCTTCTAAACCCCAAGTCACTATGACTACTAGGTCAACAATGACTGTGGTATGGGAAAGACCAAGTTTAGATGGTGGCAGTGACATTGATGGATATTACTTAGAAAAGCGTGAGAAGAAAAGTCTACAGTGGTTCAAGGTTATTAAAGATCCAATTCGTGATACCAGACAGAAAGTCAGTAACCTCACAGAAGGAAATGAATATCAGTATCGTGTCTGTGCAATCAACAAAGCTGGAGCAGGCCCATATTCTGATGTGTCCATCTTCTACAAAGCTTATGACCCAATTGGTAAGCTTATTTTGTGGTGTCTTTTTATTGCTTTATTTTCCAGAATGTAACTTAATGTGTATATAAATATGTACAAAGTATGCATTGATATTTACAACAGAATCTGCTTTTAATCGGTATTTTAGATCCACCCAGTGAGCCAACCAAGCTCAGAGTTGTTGATTCAACAAAGACATCTATTACCCTTGGATGGGTCAAGCCTGTCTATGATGGTGGCAGCGAAATTACAAGCTATGTTGTTGAACAAAGAATGGCAGATGAGACAGAATGGGTCACTATAAGTTCTAAAGGAGAAGTAAGAACAACTGAGTTTGTAGTATCCCACTTGAAACCTGGAGTATACTACTTCTTCCGTGTCTCTGCTGTTAACTGTATTGGAACTGGACGTTCAATTGAGATGATGCAGCCAGTGCAAGCCAAAGATATTCTGGGTTTGTATTTTCTAACTGTCTAAAACAATAAATAATTTATTTTATTCTGATACTGTGAACCTAATCAAATATGTTTCTTCTTAATTTTAACAGAGGAGGCAGATGTGGATCTTGACATCTCTATGTCAACTCAGTACATAGCAAAGGCTGGTAGAGATGTGGAGATTGTAATCCCTATTAAGGGTAGACCTGCTCCAAATGTTACATGGAGGAAGGGGGACAAAAACATTACTGGTGATGCAAGATATATCATCAGAAATACAGAATACTCAACTACACTCATAATTCCAAAGGTCACAAGGGATGACACTGGCAAATATCTTCTTGAAATTGAAAATGGGGTCGGACAGCCAAAAACCATCACAGTGTCTGTTAAGGTATTAGACACACCATCTGCTTGTAACAGGTTGATAGTGAAGAATGTGACACGAGGTAAACTCACTTTGAGCTGGGAACCACCTTCTATAGATGGTGGCTCTCCAATCACAAATTATGTTGTTGAAAAGAAGGATGCTAAAATGAAGGCATACACCATTGTGACAAATGAATGTGCCAATACAACCTACAAGGTTGATGGTCTGGCTGAAGAAATTTCCTATTTCTTCCGTGTTTCTGCTGAAAATGAATATGGTGTTGGTGATCCTTGTGAAACTGCACAACCTGTGAGAGCATCTGAGATGCCTGGAGCTGTAAAAGATCTTGTGCTGGTGGATTCAACTAGTACATCTGTATCATTGGCATGGACAAAGCCTGATCATGATGGCGGCAGTCACATTTCTGAGTACATTATTGAGAAGAAAACAAAGGAAGAAGAAGCTTGGAGCATTGGTGGTACATGCAAGCGTTGCCAATTTGAGGTAACTCACCTTAAAGAGCTTTCAGAAGTTTACTTTAGAGTGTTTGCAAAAAATGAGAAGGGCCGCAGTGACTTTTCTCAAATTGGACCTATCACCGTAAAGGAACTCCTTATACAGCCAGAGGCAAACCTTATTGACTATCCTAATTCAGAATTAAGTGTTCGCATTGGACAAAATGTGAATATTGATTTGCCCTACAAGGGTAAACCTAAACCAACGATCCAGTGGATGAAAGATGATGTGCCACTCAAGGAAAGTGAACAAGTTCGTTTCAGACAAACCGAGAACAAGGCAAGTCTCATTGTAAGAAATACAAGAAAGGAGAATGCAGGAAAGTACACCTTGGTCCTTGATAACAAACTTGTCAAGAACTTCTTTGACATTAAAGTGATTACACTTGGGCCACCCTCTCAGCCTATAGGCCCAATTCGTTTTGATGAAATTAAAGCCCAGAGTATTATCATCTCATGGGATGAACCTCAGAATGATGGTGGTGGCGAGATCACCTGCTATAGTGTAGAAAAGCGAGAGACATCTCAAGCAGCATGGAAGATAGTTTGCTCTAGTGTGGTCAGGACCACATTTAAGATACCAAACTTGGTTAAGGGTACTGAATACCAATTTAGGGTGCGTGCAGAGAACAAATATGGAATGAGTGAGCCTTTAACCTCATCAGATGTGGTTGCTCAACACCAATACAAGCCACCAGGTTCACCTGGAAAACCTGTAGTATTCAATGTTACAAGTGATGGAATGACTGTTCAGTGGGAAGCCCCAGGATTTGATGGTGGTTCTCCAATCACTGGATACCATCTTGAGAAAAAAGACAGGAACAGCTTATTGTGGATGAAAGTGAATTCCAATGTTATCTCTGGAAGAGAATACAGAGCCATTGGACTTCTTGAAGGTCTGGAGTATTCATTCAGAGTTTATGCACAAAACAATGCTGGAATGAGTCCTGTCAGTGAACAGAGCAAGCACAAACTGGCAATTTCCCCAGTTGGTAAGTCTTAGTATTTTTCCTTTTGGTCACATTTGTCTGTGATAACCTTTTTACCAGTGCATTTGGCTTTAATTACAGTATTCATCTTTTTGCCAACATTCTTTCTTTTCTTAAAAATACATGTTTATTGTTCTTTAGATCCCCCTGGCACACCTAACTGCATTGATGTTACAAGAGACTCTGTAACACTTCAGTGGGAACCACCAACGCGTGATGGAGGCAGTAGGATTGTGGCATACAGTGTTGAAAGGCGTCAAGGAAGAGCACGCTGGTTAAGATGCAATTTCATTGACATCAGCGAATGTCAATTTACTATAACAGGCCTTTCTGCTGGTGATCGCTTTGAATTTAGGGTAATTGCAAGGAATGCTGTCGGAACAGTTAGTCCACCTTCTCAGTCATCTGGCTACATCATGACCAAGGATGAAAGTGGTATGTACATACTAAGGGATCATGCAATAGATATTGTTCTAGATTATAAATATAGTAAATATGGTACCAAAACGTATTGTTCTTTTTCAGTCATTCCTGAGATTGTGTTTGAAGCTGAGAAGACCCTCACCATCAAGGCAGGAGAAAATATTAAACTCAACTGCAGTATAAGTGGACGTCCTGTACCACAAGTCACATGGTACAAAGATGGAAAGGAAGTTGATAAAATGCTGGTTGACATCACAACTGTTATTGGATCAAGCTCACTCTTCATCAGAGATGCTGACCGCAACAACCGTGGTATTTACACAGTTGAGGCCAAGAACAGTTCAGGCACAACCAAAGTGGATGTTCTTGTCCGAGTGCAAGGTATGATCTAAAATCAGTTTTGACTTGTAGTTTTAGTAAAGCTGTTCTGGATTTGCTCATTGCTTATTTTCACTCTGTTTTTAATTCAGATACTCCTGGACCACCTGAGGGCCCACTTCGCTTCACAAATATATCTGCAGAGAAAGCAACTCTTTGGTGGAGCCCACCAGAAAATGATGGCTGTGCACCTATCACTAATTATGTAATTGAGAAGCGTGAGACTTCCAGAATTTCTTGGGCACTTGTAACATCTAAGTGTGAAGCCTGCTCCTTTAATGCCACAAAACTGATTAAAGGCAATGAATATCAGTTCCGTGTATCTGCTGTCAATAAATTTGGTGTGGGCAAACCACTAGAGTCTGAGCCAATCATTGCTCAGATGCAATACAGTAAGTAAAAACCTTTGTTCTTGATCAAATCATTAATTGAGTAATGGTTATTTTTTACTTTAACGTATTTTCATATTTCACAGCTGTACCAGATGCTCCTGGAACACCTGACTGCACTCATGTGACAGGAAACAGTATCACACTATGCTGGACAAGACCAAGACATGATGGTGGAAATGAAATTAAGCAATACATTCTTGAAAGACGAGAAAAGAAGAGCTTAAGATGGGTAAAGGTTTCTGCAAAGCGACCAATAACTGAGCTTAGGCATAGAGTAACAAACCTTACAGAAGGAAATGAATATGAATTCCGTGTTATGGCTGAAAATGGTGCTGGTATTGGACCTGCAAGTGGTACATCCAGACTGTTCAAGTGCAGAGAACCAACAAGTGCACCCAGTGCACCAACTCTGGTGAAGGTCATTGATTCCACCAAGATGTCTGTTTCCTTGGAATGGACTAAACCAGTGTTTGATGGTGGTATGCAAATCATTGGTTACATTATTGAGATGTGCAAGGCAAGCCTTGAGGAATGGCACAGAGTCAACAACCAGACTTGCATCCACACCCATTACACAGTAACAGAGTTAGAACCTGGTGAAGAATATAAATTCCGTGTGTGTGCAGTCAATGGTGCTGGCAAAGGAGAATTCTCTGAAACTCCAAATGCAGTACAAGCAGTTGATAGACTGACCTCACCTGAAATCGATATAGATGCGGACTTCAAGCAGACACATGTTGTAAAAAGCGGTGGAACAGTTGCACTTCATATTCCCTTCCGTGGAAAACCAGCCCCACTTGCTACATGGACAAAGGCAGATGGAGATCTTGGTGTAATGGTTGATATTAATACCACAGAAACATTCAGCACTTTGACAATTGAAAATTGCACCAGATATGATGCTGGCAAGTATACACTCTCTCTTGAAAACAACAGTGGTCGTAAAGCCATTACGTTAACAGTCAAAGTGTTGGACACACCTGGCCCTCCTGGACCTCTCTCATTCAAAGATGTGACAAGAGGTGCTTTAACACTCATGTGGGATGCACCATCCACTGATGGAGGGGCACGTGTTCATCACTACATCGTTGAAAAGCGAGAGGCCAGTCGATTAAGTTGGCAAGAGGTCAGTGAAAAGTGTACACGTCAGATATTGAGAGTGACCAACCTTGATATCGGTGTAGCATATTTCTTCAGGGTTATTGCTGAAAATCAGTATGGCAAAGGTGAACCATTTGAAATGACAGAACCTATTACAGCCACAGAAGAACCTGCACCTCCTAAGAGACTGGATGTCATTGATACTACCTCCTCAACAGCCAGCTTAGTATGGATGAAGCCTGAGCATGATGGAGGAAGCCGCATTACTGGTTACATCGTTGAAACTAGAAAGAAGGGTTCTGATCACTGGGTTATAGGTGGTCAAACTAAATCTTTAAAAATGGTTCTTGAAGGCTTGGTTGAGAACACTGAATATGAGTTCCGTGTTAAGGCTCAAAATGATGCTGGCATTAGTCACCCACGAGATGCACTTGCCTCTGTCATTATAAAAGAGCCACGTATAGAGCCAACAGCAGATCTCAGTGGCATAGAGAAACAGCTAATCACTTGCAAAACTGGAAATTCCTTTGCCATAGATATTCCAATTAGTGGCAGACCAGCCCCCAAGGTAACATGGAAGCTTGAAGAAATGAAACTTAAAGAAACAGACAGAGTATCGATTAAGACTTCTAAAGACAGAACAACTCTACTGGTTAAGGATGCCAAGAGAGGCGACAGTGGAAAGTACTATCTCACACTTGAAAATGCAGCTGGATCAAAAACATTCACTGTCACTGTCAATGTAATTGGTAGACCATCCACACCAATTGGACCTGTCGAAGTTTCAGGAATTTCATCAGAATCCTGTGTATTGACTTGGAATGAACCTACAGATGATGGTGGAACAGACATAACAAATTATATTGTTGAGAAACGTGAGTCTGGCTCCACCACGTGGCAGGTTGTGAATTCAAGTGTGAAACGGACCACCATCAAAGTAACTCATCTCACAAAGTACATGGAGTACACTTTCAGAGTCTGTGCTGAGAACAAGTTTGGTGTTAGCAAGTCTATTGAATCTCAAGCTATTGTTGCTGAGCATCCATTCAGTAAGTACTTCATATTATATATAGCTTTTGTTTACTGATGAAATGGAGCATTATTAGAGCTGTATTTATTTTAGTTGTCTTTAATCTGATAAGTGTTACATTTCTGTTTTTAGTCTCACCAAGCCCACCAGCTCGCCCAGATGTAGTTTCAGTGTCTGCTAATACAATTTCTATCCGCTGGGATGTGCCGTATCATGATGGTGGAAGCCAAGTAACTGGATACTGGATTGAGAAAAAGGAGCGAAATACCATTCTTTGGGTGAGGGAGAACAAAATCCCTTGCCTCGAGTGTCACTACAAGGTCTCCAACCTTATTGAGGGGCTTGAGTATCAGTTCAGAGTTTATGCAATGAACATTGCTGGGTTGAGTAAAGCAAGTGAACCATCAAGACCAGTATTGGCTCTAAATCCAGTTGGTAAGTTTAGTTTGTTACTTTCTGTACTGTATTGTTTTTATTCATGAACTAATATTAATGAAGGGTTTATGTCTGCATTTTCAGATCCACCTGGCAAACCAGAGGTTTATGATATAACTAAGACATCAGTGTCTATTAGATGGTCTATACCATTCAATGATGGTGGAAGCAAGATTGTTGGATATGTGGTTGAACGCAAGGCATTCAGTGATGATGAAGAAGCTCGTTGGTTGAAGTGCAATTACACTACAATCACAGAAAACGTCTTTACTATTACATCACTCCATGAGGGAGAGCAGTATGAATTCCGTGTTATTGCCAGAAATGGTGCTGGAGTCCACAGCATGCCATCTGAAACAACCGGACTTATCACATGCAAAGATGAATATAGTACGACAGTTTGCTTAATAGATACATACATATGTGTCAAAACATGAATATCTGTTAATGAATTTATTTTTATTTTTTCAGCACCACCAAAAGCTGAACTGGATAGTAAACTTGTGGGTGAGACTATCACTATTAGAGCAGGATCAGACTTGGTTCTTGATGCTGCTGTTGGTGGAAAACCAGAGCCTAAGGTTTTCTGGGCCAAAGGTGACAAGGAACTGGAACTTGGAGAAAAATACTCACTGACATACACAAGTACAAGAGCAATGGCAATTATTAAGTCATGTGATAGAAATGATACTGGAAGATACATCCTTACTGTGAAGAATGCAAGTGGAATAAAAACTGCTGCTGTCAATGTTAAAGTACTTGGTAAGAATGTAATAAATCACACTTTTTAATTTAAAATATCTTTTATTGGGTGTACATTTCATGAGAAAATGTTTTTATATTCAAGATACACCTGGTCCACCTGAGGGTACAATAACAATTAGCAGGGTCACAGAAGAGAAATGCACAGTTTCCTGGAGGATTCCTATGGAGGATGGTGGAGATCGTGTCACTCACTATATTGTTGAGAGACGTGAGACCAGCAGACTCAACTGGGTCATCATGGAAGCTGAATGCAAGACTCTGTCTTGTGTCAGCACAAAACTGATTAAGAGCAATGAATACATTTTCCGTGTCAGAGGTGTAAATAAATACGGGCCTGGTGTACCCCTTGAGTCTGAACCAGTTATTGCAAGAAATGCATACAGTAAGTATTATTAATTATAGTTCACCCAAAATAACAAAGATAAAGTATTAATATATTGTTTAAAATTTGCATTATAGATGTTCCAACACCTCCGGGAGCACCAGACATTACTGCTGTTGGAAAAGAACATGTCATTATTGAGTGGCTGAAGCCAGAATGTGATGGCGGAAGTGAAATCAAAAACTACCTTGTGGATAAACGTGAGAAGAATAGTGTTAGATGGACAAGAGTAAACAAAACCTACACCATTTATGACACACGCCTCAAAATCACTGGTCTCCTTGAGGGTAGCGATTATCAGTTCCGTGTTTCAGCAGTCAATGCTGCTGGCACCAGTGTTCCAAGTGATGCATCTCAGTATGCTCACTGTAAAGACCCCACATGTAAGCAACACTGACCTGCATAAACTAAAAAAATTCTTAAACACAGAAAAATAGTAACATGCCTAACCTGCCCCCTCATTTTACAGATACCCCAGCTCCACCATCAGTTCCTCGTGTTACAGACAGCACAAAACACAGTATTAGCATAACGTGGACACGACCAATGTATGATGGTGGATCCGATGTCACAGGCTATGTTGTTGAGATTCTGGAAGAGGGAACAGAACAATGGTATAGAGCCACCCAAAAGATACTGACAAGTACTCAGTACACAGTAGCTGGTCTGGCAAGTAACAAAAAGTACAGCTTTAGAGTGGCTGCAGTCAATGCTATGGGTACTGGAGAGTTTAGTGAAGGCAGTATTGAAGCTGCACCTGCAGAAAAAGTTGGTAAGCAATTTTCCTATGGTCTACACAGTAATAATAGCTATCCTCAATCTATTACAGCCTCCAAAATGCCTATTTTTGATATGGATTTAATGAATTAAATTTGCTATTTCTATGCCCTCAGAAATTCCTGATATTGAGCTACCTGACGAACTGAAGAAGACTGTTTGCATTAGATCTGGCAACACTTTACGTCTACATGTAACTATAACTGGAAGACCTGCACCAGTTGTTACCTGGAGAAAGCCTGGAATTGACCTACAGTCCCGTGGATTCATAGATACCACAGAAAGCACTACAAGTTTAATAGTGGAGAAGGTTCATCGTTATGATGCTGGAAAATACACAATTGAGGCAGAGAATCCATCTGGCAAGAAAATAATTACCATTCTTGTCAAGGTTTATGGTGAGTATGCAATTAATAATGAACACTGCATTCACTAAATTGAAATAATCCACACACAACCTTTTTGTAACTGATGCATGAAACTTTAAAAATTGTCTTGTAGATACTCCTGGACCATGCGGTGCAGTAAATGTTAAAGATTACACAAAAGAATCTGTTGTAATCACATGGGATGTGCCTACTGTTGATGGCGGTGCTCCCATCAACAACTACATAATTGAGAAGCGTGAAGCTTCAATGAAATCTTACAAAACAGTGACAACAGAATGCAAGAAGACGTTATACAGAATCACTGGACTGGAAGAAGGAACACAATACTTCTTTAGGGTATTGCCTGAGAACATATATGGTATTGGAGAACCTTGTGAAATTACTGATCCAGTATTAGTTTGTGAAGTTCCATCTGTTCCACAAGATCTGTATGTAATTGATACCACAAAATCTACTGTCGTTCTTGGATGGGAAAAACCACTTCATGATGGTGGTAGCAGACTTTCTGGTTTTGTTATCGAAGCCTGCAAAACTGGAAGTGACCGCTGGATGAATGTCGCTAATGTGAAACCATCTGTGCTACAGCACACAATTGTCTCACTGACTGAAAATGAGCAATATCTCTTCAGAATTAGAGCTGAAAATAGCAGAGGTGTCAGTGAGCCAAGAGATATCATGACACCTGTAACAATACAAGAACAGAGAGGTAAGATATAATTAAATCTGTGGAGGAAAGCCATATTTTATTAATGCTAATTAATGTAATTTATTGTTTGTTTCACACTTTAATTATTGTTATTTCTATTCTTATTACAGTCATGCCAAAGATTGACTTGACTGGCATCCCACAAAAGATTGTCAATGTGCCAGCTGGTAAGCCAATTGTGCTCAACATTCCCATTAAAGGAAGACCTGTACCAGTGTGTTCATGGTTCTTTGGTGGAGTCAAGATGAAGGACAAGCTTGACCGCATCAAGATTGAGACAACTGCTAAATACACTAAACTGACAGTCCGTGAAACCACAATTGATGATACTGGTGATTATACACTTGAAGTGAAAAATGTCACTGGAACTGCAACTGAGATCATCAGAGTCATCATTCTTGGTGCGAAAAATTTACTTTTTATTAAAGTTTATTGTTGCTACAAGTGTTTTTTTTTTAAATTAACCAAATGTATTTCTTCTCTAGATAAACCTGGAGTACCTGTTGGTCCTATGAAAATTGAGGAGATTGATGGAGTATCTGTGACCTGCAGCTGGGAACCACCACTGAAAGATGGAGGCGCAAATGTCAGTGGCTATATTGTTGAGCAGAGAGATGCGCATCGACCTGGATGGATGCCAGTGTCTGAATCTGTCACAAGACCCATGTTCAAGTTTACAAGACTTATGGAAGGAACTGAATATGTATTCCGTGTTGCTGCAGCAAATCGTTTTGGTATTGGAGGGTTCTTGCAATCTGAGGTTGTTGAGTGCAAGAGTGCCAAAAGTATGTTTTTTTTTCTACTACTGATGTTTTCTATTTTTTTATTTCTATTGAATTTATTTAAAAGTGAATGTATTAAATGAATACATTTTTTCTAGCTGTACCGGGAGCACCCAGCACACCTGAAATACTTGATGTGTCTCATGAGGGCATGACACTTACCTGGATACCACCAGAGGATAATGGTGGTTCTACTATTGCTGGCTACATAATTGAGCGAAAAGAGGCTGGATCCGACAGATGGATTCGTATCAATAAGAATCCAGTGACCATGACAAGATACAGAGCCACAGGACTTATCGAGGGACTTGAATATGAATATAGAGTTACAGCTATCAACTCCAGAGGATCTGGAAAACCAAGTGCAAACTCTAAGCCAACTATTGCAATGGATCCTATTGGTATGTTCAAATGACATATACAAGTAAATCAAATTGTCAATAGAACAAACATGAATAATGTATTCAATTTTTCTCTAAAACAGAGCCTCCTGGTATTCCACTGAACCCAAGAGTCACAGATACCACAAGAACATCAGTTTCACTTGCTTGGTGTCCTCCGGAGGAAGAGGGAGGTGCTGCTATAACTGGCTATCTAATTGAGATGCAGAAGGTTGACCAGGTTGAATGGACAAAATGCAACACAACGCCAACAAAGATTTGTGAATACACTTTGACACACATGCCTCAGGGAGCTGAATACAAGTTCCGTGTGATGGCATGTAATGCTGGTGGAGCTGGAGAACCAGCTGAGATACCAGGGGTGGTCAAAGTTACAGAAATGCTTGGTAAGATAAAATACTTAATAATGAGAAAAAAAATATATATATATATATAATATTTCACTCTGTTGTGTATACATAAAACAGTACATATTTGGTTTGTAAAAATGGTGTTTTGTTTTCAGAATATCCTGACTTTGAGCTGGATAAAATCTACCAGGAAGGCTATGTTGTCAGGCAAGGTGGTGTCATCAGGCTATCTGTGCCCATCAAGGGCAAACCCTTGCCAACATGCAAGTGGACAAAGGAAGGTCGTGACATTTCTCACAGAGCTATGATTGCAACAAGTGAAGAACGAACTGAGCTTGTGATTAAGGAAGCCCACAGAGATGACACTGGCACCTATGACCTTGTGTTGGAAAACAAATGTGGAAAAAAGGCTGTTTACATTAAGGTTAAAGTTATTGGGCGCCCAGATCCACCTGAGGGTCCTCTTGAATTCGATGATATTCAGGCACGTTCAGTCCGAGTGAGCTGGAGACCACCCTCAGATGATGGAGGCTCTGATATCTTTGGTTATATTGTGGAAAGGCGAGAGGTGCCTAAAGCAGCTTGGTACACTGTTGACTCACGTGTGGTTGATACATCACTTGTGGTCAAGGGACTAAAGGAGAATGTTGAATATCACTTCAAGATTACAGCAGAGAACCAGTTTGGCATAAGCAAATCCTTGAAATCAGATGAATCTGTTACACCAAAGACTCCTCTTTGTAAGCATTTTTTGTCATTGTAATTTTAAAAATCTTTCTTAGTAACCCCTTCTAAATGCTTGTAAATAACAAAGATTATTGTATTGTTTTGCATAAAGGTCCACCAGAACCTCCTAGTTTCCCTCCAGAAATCATGGATGTTACAAAGACCACGGTTGGCCTGTCCTGGTCAAGACCAAAGGATGATGGTGGATCTCGTGTAACTGGATACTATGTTGAAAGAAGAGAGGTTTCCACTGAGAAGTGGGTGCGTCATAACAAGACTCATATCACAACGACAATGTATACTCTCACTGGTCTCATCCCAGATGCAGAGTACCAGTTCCGTGTGATTGCTCAAAATGATATCGGTCAAAGTGAGTCTGGACCAGTATCCGAGTCAGTGGTGTGCAAAGATCCATTTGGTATGTAACCCTCCCACTTTCCCTTCCAAACAAGTTAGCATTTTGCCTTAATTAAAAAAGTATTTAATGCTTAATCTCTGTGTTCAACAGATAAGCCAAGTCAACCTGGTGAGATTGACATCATTTCTATAACCAAGGACTGCATAACCATTCACTGGTTACGTCCCGAATCTGATGGTGGAAAAGAGATCCTTGGGTACTGGATTGAATTCAGGCAAGCAGGTGAAAGTGCCTGGAAGAAATGCAACAAAGAGCGTTCAAAGGACAGACAGTTTACCATGGGTGGACTCATGGAAGCTACAGAATACGAGTTCAGAGTGTTTGCTGAAAATGAAACGGGACTAAGTAGACCAAGAAGAACAGCAATGGGCATTAAAACCAAACTGAGTGGTAAGTTAACAAAAATGTTACTTTGATTTTTTTTTTTTTTTCTGAAACCACAAAGTATGCAAAGTGACTAACATTTTAAATTTTTCCTTTAGTTGGAGAGGCTCCATGCTTGAAAGAGGAAATCAAAGAAACTACCACTAAATTAGGAGAATCTGGAACAATGACATGCCAAATTATTGGAAGACCTCTTCCTGAAATCAAATGGTATAGATATGGAAAGGAACTGATCCAGAGCCGAAAATACAAGATGAGCTCTGATGGACGAAATCACTCTCTATCAGTATTGACAGATGAACAAGAAGATGAAGGCTTGTACACATGCAGAGCTGTCAATGAGGCAGGTGAAATTGAGACCAGTGGCAAGCTTCTGTTGCAGGCCGCACCACAATTTCATCCTGGATTCCCACTGAAGGAGAAGTACTACGCAGGTTGTGGAACAAGCCTACGTCTCCATGTTGTTTACATTGGACGTCCAATTCCACAAATCATGTGGTTCTATGGCAAGAAGCCTCTTAATCCATCTGAGAATGTCATAATTGAAAACACTGAAAGTTACACTCACTTAGTTATCAGAAATGTCCAGCGTAAGACAAATGCTGGAAGATATAAGGTGCAAATGAGCAACAAATTTGGCACAGTGGATACTGTCCTCCGTGTTGAAATCCAAGGTACACTGGAACCTATTTTTAATCAAAGATAAATAACTAACTGCCAATAAACATTTTTCCACAAAAATATGTTAGCAAATGTAACAAATACTGTTCCTGTCTTTTCAGATAAGCCTCTCATGCCTGAAGGACCAGTTGTTGTGGATGCTCTCTTGAAGAGTTCTGTGATCATTAGCTGGAAACCACCCAAGGATGATGGTGGATCAATGATCACAAATTACATTGTAGAGAAACGTGAAGCAAAAGAGGGAGAACAATGGCATCTTGTGTCATCGGCTGTCCCTGGAACCACATGCCGTGTTCCAAACCTTATTGAGAGTGCTGGATATTACTTTAGAGTTTCCGCACAGAATCAGTATGGAATAAGTGAACCACTCGAGATTCCATCTGTTGTCATTATCAAGAGTCCATTTGGTAAGTTTCATGGGTTAGTGCTTATATATATGTATATGTATAGTAAATAAAAAGAAAACAGATATTATAGAAAAATAATAGAGTGAGCTAGTGTCAGAGGCCTTTTTTGCTTTTGTATAATAAATAAAAATGAAACGAAAAAATTTAAAGATTTGAAAAGCTAGTCTTATTTTTTTTTTTAAAGAAAACAAGGAGTTAGGAAGTTAATAGTGTACAATTTTTGGTAACACTTTATTTCGATAGTCCATTTAGACATTCTACTAACTATAAGTAACTTTGTATCTACATGTCAACTAATTCTCATTAATCCACAACTACGTGTCTACTAACTCTCAGAGTAGACTGTTAGTTTTTTTTTTAGGGTTAGTAGAATAAGTTGATATATACTTGCAAAGTTTCTGATTATGTAGTATGTTGTGGACTCATCAAAATAAAGTGTTTGCAGATATCAATCAGACAGTCTACTAATACTCTAATAACTGCTAGTTGCAAAGTTACTTACTGTTAGTCAAATATCTAAAGTGGCAATTAAAATAAAGTGTTACCCATGTTTTTAAAGAATACAATTAGAATAGGGAGTGGTAGAGTAAAAGGGTCAAATTAAGATGGAAGAGATGTGTTTTTAGCTGATTTTTAGGATGTTTAAGGACTCATCTGCTCGAATTGAGGGCAGGTCCTTCCACCAGGAGGAAAAATTAATTTAAAAGTATGTGAAAGTGATTTTGTAAAAGGGATGGCACAATAAACTGATGCTTACTTACAGACTGCAAGCTATGAATTTAGGTAAAGGGGAGCAAAGCCAGTGATGTTTTTGTAGGCAAAAATTAATGACTTGAATTTTATGCGAGCAGCTATATATGTGTGTTTGTGTGTACATACAGTACATTGTAAAATGTATTCCTTTTTTATTTCCTAATACAGAGAAACCTGGAGTCCCACAAAAGCCATTTGTTTCTTCTGTAACAAAGGATTCATGTGTTGTTTCTTGGAAAGCACCAACCAGTGATGGAGGTGCCAAAATTAAGAACTATTACCTTGACAAAAGAGAGAAAAAACAGAACAAATGGATTACAGTTACTACAGAAGAAATCCATGAGACATCTTACACTGTTAAAGGCCTTCTTGAAGGTTTTGAATATGAATTCCGTGTCAAGTGTGAAAATATTGGTGGAGAGAGTGAATGGAGTGAGATTTCAGAGCCAGTCATTCCAAAATCAGATACAGCTCTCCGTGCACCATTCTTTAAGGAAGAATTAAGAGACATGTGTGTCAAGTACAAAGCAACTGCAACCTTTGTCACAAAGGTTATTGGACATCCCAAGCCAGTGGTTAAATGGTACAAGAATGGCAAAGAAATTTTACCTGATGGACAGAAAATAAAGATCCAAGAATTCAAAGGTGGTTACTTCCAACTTGTTATCACCAATGCTGATGAGAATGATGCTGCTGTTTACCAAATCAGAGCTACCAATCAACTTGGATCAATCTCGAAAAGTATGAACCTAGAGGTTGAGGGTAAGTACTTCTAATTGTTTGTTTTGAAGAAAGTTTGTTTAACTTGAGTACTTTTCCAAAATTAATATATATATATATATATTATTTTCTTTATAGTTCCTGCCAAGATTCACTTGCCCTTACATCTTCAAGGCATGGGAGCTGTTCATGCCATTCGTGGTGAAGTGGTTACCATTAAGATTCCAATTAGTGGCAAACCTGATCCTGTTGTGACATGGCAAAAGGGGCAAGAGATGATTAATAATACAGCTTATCATCAAGTAATTATAACAAGATCATTCACCTCCCTTGTGTTCCTAAAGGGAGTACAAAGGAAGGATTCAGGCTATTACATAATTTGTGCCAAAAATCGATTTGGTGTGGATAAACAGACTGTTGAACTTGCTGTTGCTGATGTCCCTGATGCACCAAAAGATGTTAAAGTCAGTGATATTGGCAGAGATACACTCACCCTCACTTGGAGTCCTGGAAATGATGGTGGAAGTGAAATTATCAATTACATTATAGAAAAGTGCCCTACCACTGGAGACAGATGGATTCGTGTTGCTCAGACATCTGAGGCCCAATACACTGTAATGAGCCTCTTTGGCAAAACAAAATATCAGTTCCGTGTGATTGCAGAAAATCAATTTGGTTTGAGTGCTCCTTCTGCACCAACTGATGCTGTGACAACAAAAGAAGACAAGTTAGCAATTCGAAACTATGATGAGGAAGTGGATGAAACAAGAGAGATAACAAAGGAGGAAGCACCACAATCGAAAGTCAAACATCTGGCATCTCTGTACACAATCTCTGAGGAACTTGCACGCAATGGACAGTTTGGCATTGTACATCGCTGTATAGAAATTAGCTCAAAGAAGACCTTCTTGGCAAAATTCATCAAAGTTAAAGGTGCTGATCGGGAGCTGGTTGCAAGAGAAATTGAGACACTCAATATTGCAAGACATAAAAACATTGTTTATCTTCATGAATCCTTTGATAGCCTCGAAGAATACATCCTTATCTATGAATTCACATCTGGTATGGACATCTTTGAGCGTCTTGGTACAAACTTTGACCTCACAGAGCAAGAAATTGTTCGCTATATGAGACAAGTGTGTGGTGCTCTGAAGTTCTTGCACAGTCACAACTACTGTCATTTCGATATCAGACCTGATAACATTGTTTATACTACAAGAAAGAGTAGTACAATCAAGATTGTTGAAATGGGACAAGCTAGGTTGCTTACACCTGGAGAAAACATTAGGATTCAGTTCACTGCCCCGGAGTACTGTGCACCTGAAGTCCACAACAGTGATTTTGTCACCACTGCCACTGACATGTGGTCTGTAGGTGTTCTTGCATATGTCCTGCTTAGTGGACTTAATCCATTTGCTGCTGAATCACACCAGAAAATGGTTGAGCACATTTCAAATGCAGAGTATGTGTTTGACAGCGAAGCCTTTAAAGAGACCAGCCTTGAGGGTATGGACTTTGTTGACAGACTGTTGACTAAAGACCGCAAACTACGCATGACTGCCTCTGAAGCTTTGGAGCACCCTTGGCTCAAGATGAAATTGGAACATGTTAGTTCAAAGGTCATTAAGACTTTGAGACACAGAAGATACTACCAATCACTTGTGAAAAAGGAATGGAGTGCTGTTATTTCATCAGCTCGTATTGCCTATGGTGGTGGCTACAGAAACCAGAGAAATGTTTCAATCGGCAGAGTGAAAGTTGGGCATCCTGAACAAGGCTTGAGAGCAGGTCCTGTCATGCATGGCTCTGCTGAAGAGGGAGGACATGTCAGGTTTGTGTGCTGCATCGAGAACTGTGACAGAAACACAGAAGTGACCTGGTACTTTGGTTCCCGTAAACTGACTGCAAGCCACAAATATGAAATCAGTTATGCAAATGGAGTTGCTAGCATCTATGTTAAAGACATTGAAGAATGTGACGATGGATTATATAGATGCAAGGTAGTCAGTGAAGACAGAGAGGACAGTGCATATGCTGAGTTGTTCGTTGAGACTGTCAGGTCTCACCAAGAATACTATCTGGGACGCTCAGTCAAGAAACCAAGGCGTAGAATTGACAAGACAAAAATTTTGCAGAGGCCACCAGAGTTTACTTTGCCATTATACAATCGTGCAGCATACATTGGTGAAGATGTGCGCTTTGGAGTAACAATTACAGTCCATCCAGAGCCAAGTGTTACATGGTTAAAGGCAGGGCACAGAATCAAACCAGATCCCAAAAAATACACATTCACAAGTGACAAGGGTCTTTATCAACTCATGATACACAATGTTGACCTGAGTGATGATGCTGAATACACTGTCATGGCAAACAACAAGTTTGGTGAGGACAGCTGCAAGGCCCGTCTCACTGTAACACCACATATTGTTCCCGAGGACACTATGAGACCAATGTTCAAACGTCTCTTGGCTAATATTGATTGTGTTGAGGGTCAGAGCGTCCACTTTGACTTGAGAGTATCAGGAACCCCAGCACCAACTCTAAAATGGGAGAAAAATGGTAAACCTCTTGAGTTCAGACCACAAGTTGAAGTTGTTCAAGAGGATGTAGAACTTCATGTTCTACATATCAGAGAAACCCTCATAGAGGATTCAGGCACATACAGAGTCACTGCAACAAATACAGCTGGATCAGCAAGTTGTCAAGCTACTCTCAAAGTTGAACGCCTGACATACACAAGGAGGGAGTTCAAGAGTGAGGAAGAGAGGCAGAAGTATGTAAGGAACCAAATAGAAAAGACCCTGAAAATGGCACAACAGTTTTCAACAGCAGAGGTTGTTACACTTAATCCTGTAGCACAAGAAGCTCTGAAGGAGGCTGCTGAATTATATAAACCTGCAGTCAGCACCAAAAATGTTCAGGGTGAGTTTGACATCTCTGATAAAGAGGATCAAGAAATAAAGAAAATAAAAGAGGAAGAAAAGAAGATACGTATGCCTTACGAAATCCCTGAAGCTCGTGCACATGATCTAACTGTTCTCAGTGAAGATAAGTTGATCAAGCATTTTGTGCCCCTGTCTGACATGAAATGGTACAAGAAACTACGTGACCAGTATGAGATTCCTGAGAGAATGGAAAGAATTGTCCAGAAGAGACAGAGGCGTATTCGTCTTTCCAGATGGGAGCAGTTTTATGTCATGCCATTGCCTAGAATAACCGATCAGTACAGACCAAAATGGCGCATTCCAAAACTTACACAAGATGATCTAGAAACTGTTCGACCAGCAAGAAGATCACCATCACCTGAGTCAGAGGCTTCGTTCAGGCTGAGAAGACGCTCACTAGGAGATATTTCAGATGAGGAGCTCATTGAGGGTGAGGACTATCTGACATTGAAGAGAACTGAAAAAGAAAGGCAAGAACTTGAAGAAGAACTAGAACTTGGCTTCTCAGCCTCCCCACCCAGTGGTAGCCCCATTCGCTTTGAACTGTCTACACTGCGTCGTGTGTCACCAAGACCTGTTCACAAAGCTGAAGTGAGACAAGTAGAAGAAACAAGACATGTAACAACAACTGAGAAAACTCGAGGCTCACCTCCTCCCATGTCACATTTCATGAGGAGGAGGAGATCGTTGTCTCCAACATACATTGAACTGATGCGCCCTGTCTCTGAACTTATCAGACAACCTCGTACACGTACCGAAGTTGAAATCATTGAAAGAAGATCACCCACCCCTGAAAGGACACGTCCTCGATCACCAAGTCCTGTGTCACCTGAGAGACGATCTTCCAGATCCTCCTCTAGATTTGAAAGGTCTGCGAGATTTGACATCATGTCTAGATATGAAGCAAGAAAAGCAGCTATCAAATCTGAGCGCAAGTACCAGGTTGTGACACAACAACCCTTCAGTCTTGACCATGCTCCACGTATAACAGTAAGAATGCGTTCTCACCGTGTACCATGTGGACAAAACACTAAATTCACTTTGAACGTTCAATCAAAGCCAGATGCTGATATCCAGTGGTTCCATAATGGACAACAAATACAAGAAAGTAGCAAATACCAATTCACAAATATGAGTGGAGTCCTGTCTCTTCAGATTAATGACTGTCAGGAAGAGGACAGTGGCACATACCGTGCTGTCTGCATAAATTCAAAGGGGGAGGCATCAGACTATGGAACTCTTGATGTTTCAGGTGGAGCGTTTACTACATACTCTTCAAGACGTCGAGATGAAGAGGCACCAACACAATTTGTGCCTGATATAACAAAAACTGATTATTTTCATTCAACAACAATCAGAGCTTCCTCTGCCTCAAGATCTCACTTGGAGATCAAAGAAAGCAAAACAAAACTGACAGAGAGACGTGAAGTTTCTGCCTTTGAAAAGTATGAATCACAGAAGCTTGCATCTTCTTCAATTAGATATGCATCCACTGAATATCTATCATCAGCTTCGTATTCATCCTCTGAAAGACATACAACATCTGAAAAACTTGAGTCATCTGAATCAAAGATAAAAGAATCAGAAACAGCATCTGAAGTATCAGTAAAGAAAGCTAAAGCAACTCTTTCAGCCAAAATACTCACAAAACCACATTCTCTGACTGTATCTGAGGGTGACTCTGCACGATTTGTCTGTGATATTGATGGAGAGCCAGCACCAAGTGTCACATGGATGCATGAGGGAAGAACAATTGTCTCTTCACGCCGTATTCATGTATCCACAACACAGTACAAGTCTACATTTGAAATTTCATCAGTTGAGCAATCAGATGAAGGCAGTTACACTGTAGTTGTAGAAAATTCAGAAGGAAAGCAAGAGGCAAGGTTTTCCTTATCTATTCATAAACAAATAATTAAAGAGGAAGTTACAACTACACATGTGAAGTCACCAGAACCCTCAGTGACATCCCCAGTGCCATCAGTTAAATCTCCAGTTCAATCAGTAAAGTCTCCAGAGCCCACTGTGAAATCCCCAGTGCCATCTGTAAAGTCTCCAGAGCCTTCAGTAAAATCTCCAGAGCCTTCAGTAAAGTCTCCTGTTCCCTCAGTTAAGTCTCCAGAACCCCAAATTAAATCACCAGAACCCACTGGTGTAAAGTCTCCTGAACCTCGAATTAAATCTCCAGATGGTGTCAAATCCCCATTAAAAGTGAAGTCACCAGAGCCAGTCGGCACTCTTCAGAGGGTAAAGTCTCCAACTCCTATTAAGTCTCCTGAACCAACCACCCCTCAAAGAGTAAAGTCTCCAACAGGGCTGAAGTCTCCTGAGCCTATAGCTTCACCTCCCAGGGTAAAATCCCCACCTCCAATTAAGTCTCCTGAGCCGGCTGCATCCCCTCTGAGAGTTAAATCCCCTACAGGACTTAAGTCTCCTGAACCTCAGAGAGCCAAATCCCCACCAACAGTCAAATCTCCCGAGCCAATCTTGTCACCTAAAAGAGTTAAATCTCCACTTACAGTGAAATCCCCAACCCCCTCAAAGGAAGCACCACCAAAGATCATTCAGCAACTCAAAGCTGAAGCTTATGAAGACAAAATTAAGATGATCTTTGTTGCTGAGAGCTCAGTAAGAGAAGTTGTGTGGTACAAGGATAGCAGAAAACTGAGTCAAAGCAGTCGCCACCAGATTCATTCATCTGCAGATGGAACTTGCTGTCTCTTTATAGCTGATGTCTCAGAGAGCGACCAAGGGGAATACTTCTGTGAAATCATAAGTGAAGGAGGAGCAGTGTCAAGAACATCATTCTCTTTTGTTGGTCAAGTGTTTCAAGCAATCTACACAAAAGTTGCTGCATTCGTGGCTACACAAAAGGCAGTTCAAGGTACATTTCATTTTGCATAAATTACATTAAATTCTCATACATTTAAAATCTTGATGCCCATTCTTCTCAGTGACAGAGCCTTATGTAAATTTTGATTTATTTATTTTCCTTTCCCAGAATCCACGTCATCCCAAATACGTGGGGGAAGTGAAATGATTCTTAAGAGGGAAAGTGCAGCTGTTAGCAGTATGCATGAAAGTTTTTCTTCTAAATCGGTCCACATGGAGAGCACAATGCAAGAGGCATCCTTCAGCAGTTCTTCAATGGCTGAGATGAAATTTGAAACTATGTCAATGTCTAGCATGTCCTCTATGACATCAGAGTCAGTATATGCAATGAGCACGAGCAGTATAATGTCCAGCCATTCACATCTTGAAGAATCTTCAGTTAGAGCAGCCCTCCACAGTTCTCAAGGTAAGGAACAATTTGATTAAAACCAACCAATCAGGCATGCAAGTAATGTTGCAATATAAAATCAATATCCTTTTAAAACAATTTATAATTCATAGGCTTGGCTCCAAGAATCGAAGCTCTTCCTGAAGATATCAGCATTGAAACTGGAAAGGTTCTAACGGTAGCTTGTGCTTTCTCTGGAGAGCCAGCACCTCGTATTGAGTGGTCACGTGGTGGAAGGAAGCTGCCTGGTGAGGAAGAAAGCAGTAGGTTCCATATTGAGACCACAGAGGACCTAACAACACTCATCATCACTGGTGTAAAAGAGAGTGATGCTGGTGCATACACACTGAAACTTTCCAATGAGCATGGATCTGACATGGCAACTGTTACCATCAGCATTCGATCAAAGTAAAGCCATAATCTCTACCCCTCCCCTTCCTCTATTAAGCAACTTTGTATTTATTAAATGAGCAGAAAAAAAAATCTTGATAAGTACCTGGATATCTGTTCCTGTAAATATAAACTATTTTTATACCAAACTTGACATTAATTTATGCCAAACTAGACTAAAGTCTAAAGTTATTATAAAATATGCCATATTGGATAATTATGACTTAGGGTTTTTGATCCATTTTTCTGTGACATGTACATAATGTATATAGCCGAATTTAACGGTTATGGAAAATGTATGAATTGTTATTTATAACAATATTAACTGAAACAAATGGAACTTAATGTTTATCAGGAGAAAGTTTCACATGGAACGAATACCTTGATAAACCTGAAACTAAACTCTGTGCCTCAACAATAAGTTGAAGTCTTAAGATTGCCTCAACAGGTAGAGAGGCTCCCTGTTGACGTTACACTAAATCTGAGAGACTAAGTTATACCTGCATGTTTACACGTGCAGTGATATTATAACCATACTCTTATGCATTGTTACTTGAATGTAAGGCCTTGAGCGCTGTTTACATTTTACCCTCATGTAAGCAGGGCGACTAGGCCTTGTGTTCAGACTGACTATGTCATACCACCATTTTAATGACATGCTCAAGGTGCGAGCGGCCTGCACTTTATGAGCAAAAATGTTTAATGTGCTCTGTTTCTGGCAAGGGACTGCTTGAATAAACTTTCAAATTAACATCTCCTGGCCAATAAGCAAAGTATATCTTGTACTTCCTTGCAGAAGCAGAGCCTCCTCTTGGAGGATTGCTTTGAAGCATTGTGTGTTTGTGTGTTAGCTTTAGAATTCACCAGTTGTTGGGCAAACATCAAGAAAGTGTGCCACAGCAACCACCTGCTGTGCAACGGGAAAGAAATGGATTAGTATCAAAATGCCCTGCACTTTGGTTTGACTTTATGTAGAATTTTAGTATTATCTATATATGCAACCTCCTTGAGTATTAATGATTCAATAAAGCATGTTCTCAGCACTACATTTTGTCTCGTCTTTATTCAGTGGTCTCAGTGTGTGGCATTCAATTTTGTCACAATTATTTATTTAATATTTTCTTATTTTTTCAACCTGTTTTTATTTTAATCGGAAAGTGGAATATAGACTGGGAAGTTGATGTTTTATTTTTTTTAACAGCACACTTCAGACTTATGTGAGGATATGAATTGAATAGGGTAAGGAGAGAAAGATTAGGCTAACTGTGGCCAGGGCAGTTCTATAATAACTTTAGTATTCAAAACGCATCAATTCCGTATTCACTTTTTCAGTTATCTTTAAGCCTAAAACAAGACGGCTACTATATTTGCTCAAATAGAACTAAAAGTAATAGTATGTGTATATATATATATATATATATATATATATATATATATATATAAATGCCTTGCTGAGCATATAAGAATTATTTTAAAACATTAAAATATATTAGTACAGATCCCAAATCATCCCAGATCCCACTGTGTGAATGCAATACACACTAACAGTAGGCTACTGTCTTTTTTTTTTTACTTTATTGTACAGAACAGCATTAAAATCACAATATTAACATTTCTGAATACTGATGGGTTTCCTGCTTTTTCCTCGCTTTTATTTGGGCAGGAACCCACAAAAAGATGGCTGTGTCCGAGATCGACACCCATATCCTTAAATAATACTACTTGAAGAGACAGCCATTTTAAGTGGTGGCCAAAACCAAAGAGGACGTTTTCGAGTGCACTCATTCAATCCAACAATGCACCCCAAAAACGACTGTACAGAATCCAAATAAAAGCAGTGTGAGTGTCACGTCCCGCGTTTTGCCCACTGATCTGTAATAGAGAACTGGATTGCTCATGACGTCATATAAGTGAAGCCACCGCGCCGCCATATTGGTATTCCTCACTGTTCCCACACATTCC
>JAUMHQ010000315.1:3004923-3015907 GCA_032361165.1 Enteromius paludinosus | reverse complement strand
TTCTCAGTGATCTACGGCTTTGTTTATAAGCTGGCGTTCCTTTTGAACACAGGTGACGGAGATTTAACGCTAATCAATGAACCGGCTTTATTGACGAGATGCGCATAATATATCGTACGATATATATCGCCCAGCCCTAATTGCAATACATTTACAGTAACTGGTTCTTGGTCACAAATATACATGAAAAGTGGCTAGTTAATTGTTTGATTGTGTAGCAGGAATGCAGGGCAAACATACATTTTCTATACGTATATTATAGGGAAAATTCAAGCAGTAAAAGGAGGAGGTTATTCTAAGTATTACATTTGAAAAAATGGACAGACAGGAAAAATTGTAAACATGTTACCAAAGAGAAAAAGTGTCCTACGTAACAATAAAACAACAAATCATTTGATCATATTTTTCTTTTTAGCTGCCTTAAACCACATGGAACAAAATGCTCCATTAAAGCCAGAAGAAGAAGAAGCCAAACCCAAAACAGAGCCTCTCACCAAACACGGTGAGATGAGTCACACAGCCTGCTTGATCATAATATCAGAAATTAATCTTAAACTAACATAAAACTACACTGATGTAGCCATATTTGAAACAATGTTAAAGAACAAATAATCAAAGTCTAACACTTTACCTGTTCACATCCTATTCAGTGAAATATTCAGAACAATCAATAAATAAGAAATGATAGGGATCAGATATGTTGTATAATTATAATATGCACATATTTGCATACAATTTGCGCTGAGACACGTGCACGATGCTTGACTGTGTGTGCTTCCATCTGTCATGTTTCACTTTAGATATGTTTTTTTACATACCGTTTGGAATGCATTGGTACTAGATGCAGGAAACCTGCGCGCTGACAGACTTTATCACTGACAGTCACGTGCGCTTTGTGTTTGTCCTGAAGCGGCTGTGGTGTAATGCACTTGCGTTTTCAAATGCTTTTATACGAAACTGATGAACACACTGTCAGTTATGTTTTCAGAGCAGAGCACAACATCTATTATATGGAAAGAGATCTGTGCATTAGTCTGAATACAGTCTGCTAAGGCTGCCACTGTCTATGATCTCATCAGTAATAATCAAGCGGCAATAATGCAGAAGAAAAAAAGATAAATCCAACTTTTAATGTCAAAACTATTTCTTTAAACTTTCGTATATTCAAAGAGCACTTGCCAACCTGTTGTTACTGCATTTCAGAGTTCAACCCCCCAGAATTCTGCTTGAGTCCAGTTGATAGGGGCGAATGTGATCAATCTGTGAGGAGATACGTTTACAACCCCAGGACTAAGAGATGCCAGATGTTTCGTTACACCGGCTGTGGAGGCAACAAAAACAACTTTGTCCACAAAAGACACTGCATGAAAATGTGCACGAAAGGTGTGTTTTCTGCAGCCCTTGCTCACTTAAGATTTGATATAAATGAGGAGAACTGCGCAGTACAACTTGGGTTCCATTAGTCTGGACCACAAGAAAAGTCAAGCAGAATATTTGTGTGTGTTTTTGATTCTGTATGTTCAATGTTTTCTGTTTCAGATCACGGCTGGAGAAAGCAAATACGGATAAAGACAAAGAACTCAAATATCTTATACCGATCTGTCTAGGACATATAAAGTATTTTCCATGATGCCAAATCCTACAGAGAGGAAATAGGAGAAAATAAGAAACAGCAGGGTATACTGTAGTACCTCTCTGAACCAGAAACTGTTCTCATGTATATAATTATCACAGTTAATGGAATTTTAATTTGCCCTTCATATATAAAGACATTTTATGTATTTTAAATGTAAAACATAATCTTACACTCTATATTATTTGCTGGGGTACAAAGGACAACGTTTTGTATTAAAATACTCATTACATTTTATCCAAAATATACGTCTGTGTGTGTGTGTGTGTGTGTGTGTGTGTGTGTATATTTATATATATATATATATATATATATATATATACACACACACACTCACACACACATATATATATATATTTATGGACATTCTAAATCCTTTGTCTTTATTTTTCGTTAAAATGTTAAATGTAATCTGTAATCTTTTTAATATGTTTAATCTGTATTATATGTTGTTTATAAAGTACACTCCGAATAGCTTTTTATGCTCTTGCACTGTGACCTTGAACTGTTGAAAATGGGGGCAATTAAATTTTTTTTATCCAAGACACAGTGATTGAAAGTTGAGTTCAACATAAAATAATGTGACCAACAGATCTTCACTAAGAAAACCACTTTCCCTTATATGATTGTATACTTTACTAACATCTTACATTTCAAGTACATACCAGTACATTCATTGTGAAAGGTATTGCAGGACTTGATGGTTTGAAAAAAGAAAGCACGTAAAACTGATTGCAACTCTGTTTTCTACACAAGATGGAGCTGTTACTCTTAGAAGACATCTTGACATGCACTAGTGGTTAAAATGCCTTTACATGCACTCCTAATAAACAACTGTATTTGAAAGAATACAATTATGGTTGCAATTTATTATGTTAATTACATCTGCTTGAGCAGTTTTCTGCTCCCCTTCACATTAGGTGGTTTTAACATTTACGTTCTTACTTATAAAAGATGCATTTTAAAATATATACAGACTATATATATAGGCTTACTCTCTGGAGCTATATATATATATATATATATATATACACACACACGCATAACTACATGAAAATAATTGTAAACCTAATCCTCATTCCTAACCCAATAACAACTGCACTTGTTATTTAATATTACTCCGTGCTAGTAACAAGGACAACCATTATTATTTAAAATAACAAAGCAAACGGTGTAAGGAAAGCTCCAGTGTGCCATTGAGGCGGGGATAAGCTGTGATGATGTAACAGGAAGCTACTACACTGAATGTCTTGCAGCCTGACAGCCGTCGTCATTCACACTCTGCGCGTCTCGTGCGCTCTTTCATCTCGCGCTCCGATATTGTTACATTGTTTCGTGCCCTCGTGACGTCGCGAAGGAAAGTAATGACTGTTCGTGTTTCTAAATAGCAAGAAGAAGCGTTTGTTTTTATCTGAACATCTCCAGAACACCTTGGATTTAATCTGCAGGTAAGGATTTGCTTGATATACAGATAAACGACTGGTGAATTATAAATATGGTCAGACGGAATTAATTTACCAAGTGCAGCTGGAACCTGTCCTGTCAAACGGGCTTCATGTTTTGTTATAACAACTGCTGAATTAACTTCTAATGAATTACTTAGAGCTTTAGACTGAAAATAATAAACGGCGGTTTTGTATGTTAGACTGTTAACGCTATTGAAAATATTTCTGAAATATAATGGACAGTTTGGCTCTTGTTTCCCCTTATTTATTAACTGAGTGAGTGTGACCACATTCGTGCAGGTGTATGTCTATATTCAATATGAAAATGCACTTACAAATTGATCATAATTTGTATTTGTATGTACAAACAGCAAAATTTATAACAAATGACTGTAGCCTATCCGATACTGACGTCACTACCATCATGACAAGCATCATAGTGAATCGTTCCTAAAAATGTATACTTGTATTTTTCATTTGAATTGTACTGTAAATTAGCAACCGTCAATTTCTATTGCCTGTGCAAAAGTTAAATATACTCCAGATGAAAGGGTGAATTAAGGTAGTGGCAGAAAATGTTTTCCTTTATTTTCTGTAAAGAAAGTCTCTGCTTTAATATAAAATTTGCTTGTAATTCTACTGGGGACATCTAAATATATTTATTTTCCATTCAGCCTTAGAATCGTAGCTTTGTTGTACTTATCATTATTCCCTAACCTTACAACCTACATCAGTGCCAGGAACTTAGAAGATAACATACCAGCATCATGAAGTAACTAGTAAAAACCAAGGTCTGTTGACACCTAACCTGACAGAAGGGGTCTGACGATCTCTCTAGGCAGGAAGAATTGTGATAATTAGCCAACAGATAGTCTTGGTATTTGTGTTTTTTGGCCACATGGTTGCATAAGCAGCTGCTTGTATGTGATGAAATACTGTGAAGCTGATGAAGGAAAGCTTGCTAAAATGATTTTGCTCATTTGATGCAATGACACAGTCTCTGTTTGATGCGCAATATCTTCCCAAGATGTTTCACGTGAAATTCTATCTAAACCCTGTTGCTTGACTCTAATCTCAAATGCAAGCATCAGTTATTATTGCCGCTACTTACGGTTACAGATCTTAAACTTCAAAATTAAGGTCAATTATGGTGTATAATTCATGCACAGCTTGTGCTATTAACATGAATAATACCTTAAATCTGGCAGCTATCATAGAGTAACCTGAGTAGACACCTACAGCAGCAATATAGCCACCCAGAAATCCCCAATTATGCCACAGAAGCAAGGTAAAACCAGTCAGAACACCTTATCAAAAGGCATAGCAAAGCTCTGTCAACCAACCACAATCATGGCAGCGCATTTTGCACAAATAAACAGAACTTATACATAGTGCAGAGGTAAGAACAATTCGTGCTCCATCGGCTGCAAAATTAATAGGTTAGTGACCGTTGGTCTCTAGGGAATGCTAGCTGGCCAAGACACCTAACGAAAGAGGATTTGTTACTTGGAGCACGAAAAGCCAATTAATCCTCACACAGAATATGTTAAAGAGCATAGATTATGTTTTTAAAAGGGAATCAATTATGTAGCCTCGTCGTTTGAGAGCCTTTTATGTGGGTCTCAATGCAGAGCCCCAAAGCATGCATGTGTTTGTCAGGGTTGAGTGCAGCTTTCAAGGAGGATTTAATGTCAGTGGAACAAAGCTGTGCTCCTGGCCCGGCGACATTGCATTCAGTTACTGTGCCATTACCATGGTTCACCCCTTACCTCCGTCACGGAAACGTGGAGAGCAGACAGTAAACCATGCCAGAATGTTTTACTGCAAATACAGCTATCACAATCCACTCCTCAGTGTAAAAGCCTGCTCTTGAGCAATATACTTTACAGTCCCGCTGGTTGGACTAATAGAATTTGTGCACACTGCTCATAATTAGATGCATGTGAGCTCAAAACACCCCTGAGCATTTGCAAAGTAAATGTTTTCTCTATCTCCACCGCAAGACAAGCCATGATATGTCTTGCATTTTTCATTACATGATTAGATGCTTTCAATTAATAATAAAAAAATACAGTGCTGTAGTGTTGCAAGCCTTTTATCGCAACCCGGTTATATTGCATCCATTTCATTCATTAGTCAGTACATCACATTGCATTAAACACAAAATCATACATGGTCATTGAGATACTTATTGCTCTAGTTATAACCTTATGAAATATCTCCGTCTGCTGTCTATACCAGTAGTCTGACCTATATGCTGTTTCATATTTTTGTGGGAACTGTGATACACCATTCAAAAGTTCCTTAAATCTGACTTGTGAGATCCACTTTCCTGCTGAATTTAGCTCCAACCTTGATCAAACTGACCTACCTGTGATTTTCTAGTGATTCTGAAGACACAGATTAGCACGCTTGGGTCTGTTTGACTAGGGTTCGAGCTAAACTCTGCTGGAAAGGGCATCTCATGAGCCAGATTTGAGGATCTGCGGGGTAATCGAATTAAGAAAGAGAGAAAAAAACAAAACATTTATTCAGCAAAATTCAACAGAAGTGATCAAATACTTCCTGTTTGAACACTGTATTCATGAATCTTCATGAATCAAGAACATGTAGCCTTGCTGAGCAGACATCTGCACAAGTATTTTAGTGATTTTGAGTCAATATTGAGGACAATAAATCAAGTAATTTCACATTTTATGAATATTGTTAGTTTAAATTATATAAAATGAAATCTAAATGTTTAATTCATTAAAAAAATAAAAAATAAGAAGTCTTAAGGAGTATTATTATTATTTTTTTTATAATATACACATTAATAGACACCCTTAAATTTAGATCAGTAACAGTTCACTATACACAGCTACAAACAATAGATTTCTATGAATATTCCAATGGATACTGTCAGCCAGGTTTGTCCTGCAGTGTGATTAGTCATGGCCAAACATGTCACTGATGACACAGAATGAATGAGACTGTAGCATTTAAAAAATGGACCCTAGAGATGAAGAGCTTTGTCGGTTGCTGGACAATAATGAACAAATATAAACAGAGCTTCAGAATGAGTGTGTAAATCTGATATATACTAAACAAACCGCTGTTGGCGGACAACGCTTTATGATGTATTGGCCTCTGCCACCACTCGAGAGTGCGAGGGATCCTGGGAACATATGTGGATGAATCAGAGCCCACCCATTTCCAAGTGGGTCAGTCTTGGGTTATCATGTGTCTGCCAAACACAAGTGGGATTTAATATTTCACGGAATGATTTAGGAGCACTAAGTGGAGCTGGATCTTCCTCTTCTAATTTTAACACTCCTCTTTTTCTTTTCCCCTTAATCTATCGCTTTTGTTTGCTTCTCCCGGAGCGTGCTGCAAGTGTTACCTGAGTTGCATAACTCACTGGACCGCAGCCTTCCGTGCTAAACCTTTCCTGTAAGCAGCAAAGTTGACTGCAGTTCAAGTTCAGGACCTTTCACATGCCTTCTCTAGTCCTGGAGGGTACAGCCTACCGGTTTAAAAATAGCAGTAAATGTGATCAGGTTCTGAGTTTTATTTTCATAGCTCAGAGGAATCCTGGGAGCGCAGACTGTTGGCCTGTAGAGGCAGAACTCTTCTGGTCCTGGGTTATGGTCTGCAGAGGAAGTGGTTTTACATGTTAGACACAGAACTAGCCGTCTATACGCAGCAGGACGTCTTTGGGGATCTTGTAACACAATGGTCCCCCTGAGCTTTTTCAGCTGTCTAGTTTTTATATATTTGCATGTGTTTGGTCAGATTTCCTAGCAGTGATGTAAATGCTGTAGAATAGCCGTTCATTTTGGTCACTGAACTCAGAATCACAAAAGGGTTTGAGAAAATCCTAATTGCCTCTTCAGTTTGTTTGTACATCCAACAAGTGCTATGTGAAATAAAAGAAAAAAATAATCCTCCTTTTTGCTTTCGTGTAACAAGCCTGTTCCTGCAGAATATGCAAAATCAGTCATTTTGGATGCTTCATTAAACCAAAAACATTCTTCATTGCACAAGCTTGAATATGGGTATCTGCTACATTCTTTAAATAATGCAATTACTGTAAACTTGAGATGTTTTTAGCATGCTGTCATAAAAACACTACAAGCTGCAGTATGCTGTCATCTATCCACTTCAATATCTAGATCATGCCAGCTGACACCACTTTATTTACATGCAAAACAGAGACAATTTTACTAAACAGCTCAACCAGATGCTAAATATACTAAAATACACTGGTAGTATTTAAATATTTGTATGAATTTGAGTTTTTAATTTGTGCTGTTACTCGATCTGCAGATGTTTTTTTGGCAAAGACTTAATTAAAGGAGTATTTTACCCAAAAATGAATCTTTGCTGCAGATCTACTCACCCTCAGATCCCAAGATTCGGGCAGTTTTGGAGAAACTTAGCCTTACATAAGTTGATCAATAATTGTTCCTCTGCATTGAATGGGTGCCATCAGAACGAGAATTTAAACAGCTGATAAAAACGTCACAATCTACACCACTCCAGTCCATCAATTAATGTAAGCTACTGTGAAGCAAAAGGCTGCATGTTTGTAATAAACAAATTCATCACTAAGATGTTCGTACCTTCAAAGCATTCCTGTTAATATCCATATTATTACTTTATAAAGGGGAAATTAATCAGGAATGAAATATGCACAGGCAAAAACAATTCAAAATACTTGCAAAATACAGATTTTGACTGGAGGAAGCATTATTATAGATTACAGATTTGAAAAAAAAAGAAACTTAAATGCCTTAATGATGGATTTGTTTCTTAAAAGCACAGCTTTCTGGTGAGCTAGTGTCATGTGGATTATTGTGATGTTTTTAAAGAGCTTTTAAAGAGGTTCAGCTCTTTGGACTGCCATTCTGATTTATTGCAGAGCATCCATTGGCAAGCAAATTATGTAATGCTAATTTTCTCCAAACCTGTTCTGATGAAGAAACAAACTCATCTACATCTTAAATGGCCTGAGGGTGAGAACACTTTCAGCAAATTTTCATAGTTGTGTGATCTATTAATTTAAACAAAAATACCTTTATTGCAAGAGCAGCTACACGATAACCTTGAATATGGGCATGAGTGTTAAATGCTTTAAATAATGAAATATAATGCTTGAAAGAACTGTTATAGCAGGAATTTTTTTAAAGGATGTTCTTTGCCAGTGCTAAACACTGTAAGAATATGTCAGCCAAGCATTTGAATATTTTAATTGTGCCAGCATTTACCACTTTTTTAACATGCATATTCAAGTTTTTCAGCATCCAATTCACACACACACACACAAAGTAAATAAAGAAACAGCACAAAAAAAAAAAAATATATATATATATATAAAAAAGAATATACTGCATAAATTACCCTAGTCCATTAAGCATTTGATTGAGCTGTTTAGTAAATTCACCCATGCATAAAAATAATTGTACAATTTTTAATTATGACATGCATCTGAATTCAGACACTCAAGAGCAAGTTATGACACACAGTGGAAACACTTTGGAGATGGATAATGATTTGAGCCCTGAAATAGCTTTAAATATGTATTTACTCTGCAGGTGTTATTCCGGAGCAGCTTGGGATGGCTTTATTTTTAAATGTGTATTTTTGTAACTTAATATGACCGGCTTTGCCACCCTGTTTTATTTCTGTTCTCCTTGGGGTGTTTGTATCAGTAGGCACAGTGGAGGATAATGGTTGCCCCTGGGGTTCTGCATATTCAGCTGTACTAGGCAGGAAAGGGTGGTTCACATTACCGAGCATCAACATTAGCAGATCTGTCCAGGTAGTTAGCTGCTGTGTTTCATAACAGCATTTTACTGACCTGATTTGCCAGATGCTGGTGTAGCTTTCAGTCTGAATTAAACATTTATACTTGTTTGCTTAGTCCTTAACTTTTTAAATGCTACTTTTAATACTCACTGGCTCTATTTTAAGTTGAAGTACTGGTATATTCCTCAGACTGTGTTGCAGTGTATGTTTTCACACCCTCTTTTGTAATATCCTGCAGCTATCTAGATGAACCTGATGCTCAGGTTTACATAATCCCTCAAATTGTCCCTGCATTAGCTGCTTTTGTTGAAACCATCATAACCTGACATTGAAATAACCTTATTATTTCATAGAAAACAAATATGACAAGCTTGTGTCTGCTGTGGTTCTCAACTGGTACTCAAAAATGGATCTCAGGTAAAAATAAAAATCCTAAATTCACATAATAAAAATGTAATCATATACATACTGTTCAAAACTTTGGGTCAATAATACATGTGTGACCCTCTCTGTAAAATCCAGGCTAAAATCTAAATATGAGAACACTTGCATACAAGATTGTCAAAAGTCACTTGTTAAATCACTGTTTGTCACTTTTAACGATATCAAGGTTATACTTTCACACAATATTGAATAAGAGTTTATTGCAAAAAACAGGTATTTTATAAAAATAGTCCAAAATCTTTTTTTTTTATTATGTTATGTTTTTAATGTGTTCTGTTTTAATTAGCTGTTTTAACCTAGTCAAAATAACTCAACTGCAGTCTGATTGAGATAAATTGAAATGCACAATGGGTATGTGTATGTATGTATATATATATATATATATATATATATATATATATATGTATATATGTTACAGTACTGTTAGAGACGAGGATGTTAATGTGATTCTAAATTACTAATTGCATATACTAATCTAATAACAAAGGCATTCCAAAAATATCCAAAGCTGTTTCCCTGTTACAGGCATAACAGCTATTGCTACCTATGAAGTAGAACTAAAACCATCTTATACGTTGTTGTGCATGTGACGGATAGTTGTGCATGGGTGTGGAAGGGCATAGAGATCAGACAAAGTAAAAGCTTGCCATTTTCTAATGGTCTGTTCTACAACCCACCCTTTCACTTAAGCCTTCTAAAACAATTTAGAGCAGCTTTCTCTCTGACAGCATTGCCAGTCGTGTTCTCCAGCATCTGCATGACTTCATTATGATTTGCTTTGTAAAGCTCAACATCTGGTTGTGCCCAAGGCAAGCTGTGAGCCAATGCTGGCTTCATTTTCATGTTCAGCTAATACACATCAGCTGCAACCAAAAATAAAAAAATAAAATAAAAAAATAAATCACATGAAAGGATGGTTTGAGGTTCCCTGAGAAAAAAAAGAGGTGGAGTGAGTGTGTGTAAAGGAGTGAACTGCACCTGAGGGCTTTGGGCTCTTATGTGCAAATCAGGTGACAGGTTACAGCTGAGTATGTCTGGTGCAAATACAGCTGTTGATCTTTTGTTATTTCTCCTTGTTTTTTTAGTTTTTTTTTTGGGGGGGGGCAAAAATAGACAAGGGTTTCTAGTAAAAAGAAAGAATGGGTTGCATTTAGGAACAGTTTTTAAAGAAAAAACTGAGCAGTTTGTTTCTTAATCAGAATCAGAGCTATTACATCACTTGGTCACCAAAGGATCCTCTGCAGTGAATGGGTGCCGTCAGAATGAGCCTAAAAGTGTGTGGTTTTCAAAACACTTTTTTCCCTTTAAACCCAAAATAAGAAATCGTGTCCACTTTTTACACACAGCTAGTTATCATATGACTTCAAAAGAGTTGGTACCACTTTACTGGTGATAATTGAAATGACTCCCCGTTTAAATAAACAAAATGGTAGCAATCGGACAGGTAGGACTTCAAACAGGGGTGGGGAACGTTAACCCTGGAGGGCCGGTGTCCCTGCAGAGGTTAGGACCAACATTAATAAAACAGACCTAAAGCAGCTAATCAAGGTCTTCAGGATAGGGCTGGGCGATATGTATCGTACGATATATTATGTGCATCTCGTCAATAAAGCCGGTTCTTTGATTAGCGTTTAATCTCCGTCACCTGTGTTCAAAAGGAACGCCAGCTTAT
>JAUMHQ010000315.1:2987157-3000222 GCA_032361165.1 Enteromius paludinosus | reverse complement strand
AATATAATAGGTAGCACACAAATTCTGAATGCCTTTGACAGATCTCAAATGAGCCATTTTAATCTAGATTAATCTATGCCCACCCCTATTAACAACATTAACTTAATTTGGCAGACAATTTTTTTTAACCAACAAATGATCATTGTAAAAATGATTATCAAAAGTAATTTTATGTATGAAATGCATTTTTTAGATGTTATTGCAATAAATGAAAAGGTACGAAAAAAAAGAGCACAATACCATCACTTGTCTGACACCATCCCGAACTCTGAGGTAGAGGTCATTTCTGTCCAAAATGTAAATCAAAGCACCTTCGGTCTGTCTGCGTGAGGTGCCCATCATTATATCATAAGACCTCAGGAGAATCACCTGCTGGCACATATAAAACCACAGGTATAATTTAAGTATATAGTATCAGGTGTGTTATCATGTATATGGTTTCTTTCATCACTTTTCCCACACTCACCCCAGATCCAGCGCCAGGAATACCTGGTGGGCCGGGGGGACCCGGAGGTCCGGGAATACTGAGAGCTAAAACAAACAAAAATCATACAAAACTGTCTTTTATTCAAGTTCCTCAAAAATATTTTGTTCGTTAACTGCACTTTTTTTTTCTTACGTGGTCTGTAGGCTCCTGGCAATGACGGTGACCCTGGAGGACCAGGGGGTCCAGGAGGTCCTGGGGTTCCTGGACGACCATCATAACCAACTCCAGGTGTTCCTGGTGGGCCCTGTGGTCCTGGGGGACCTCTGATTGAGTCTCCTTTAGGTCCCTGGAAAAGATCTCTTTGATGAGGCCATCCGTATGTAGGTAAGTATTCTTTCTAAGTTATGTTTAAAAAATACCCAATAATTCTTACGGGAAGTCCAGGGTTTCCTGGTGGTCCTTGTACAGCTCCAAAACGAGGGTCATAAGATCCACCTCCTGGCTCTCCTTTCTCTCCTTTAAGACCAGACTCACCGCGCTCCCCCTTCAATGCACCCTGAGGAAATAGATGTCATATTTGCATTGGATAAATCATAATCAGATTGGTTCATCTATACGTTTGTTTAGAGAATCACATACCTTTACAATCTGTAAATAATCCGTTTCAAAACCTGTGGGAAAATGAGAGAATATTACATTATATACATTAAACAACTCAATATCATTTACAGTGATTTGATAGTGATGTCAAGCTACTGTAATAAGTCAGGGTACTTTAGGGAGTCACTAAAATTTACAGATGCAGAGACAACCTTGTTATTCCCGGCTGCCATTGGCCCTGAATGTCTACAAATAGCAACAGTGGTAAATTTTACCTGGCGGTCCTTGAACACCAGGAGGTCCCCGATCTCCTTTCTCTCCTTTCGTAGCTTCAGAAAACAAAACAACACATTGTTCGAAGTTGCCAAATATATTAGAAATCTGACATTTATGTTCCAATCAATATGAAATGCAGTTCTCATACCAAATTATTTATATTTTTGAGCAAAACAAGGAACTAAAACGTAGGTTGGGACTTTATTCATTGGGAAATAACTGGACTAAAGTGAAGTTCATTACATCAGCAGTAAAGAAAAGGGTGAGTTTTTTAGAAACCATGTGAAGTTACATTATGTACAGTAATATCACGAAAGGACTTTAACAATGTAAATAAGAGTACATTATGATTTCCCGTTGACTTTATGGACCTTGTGACAAAATGTCTTTTGATAATCTGCTGTAACAAGAATGACTGTAACAACCTACCTGGATAGTGCCTCGAATAATCTTCATATCTCTAAATTGGAAAAAAAAGATTACAGAAAATGGTCGTTGCAATCATGACCACATCAATTCAACATAGCCAACATATGGCCAGCTCGTTTTTCAGCATTTCATGCATGAATTACAGCTTATTTGACACAAAACGCACTTACACCAAATCTGTCCAAGGGCACAGCAGGTCCTGGGGGACCAGGGGGTCCCGGGGGACCAGGAGGACCCTTGAAAGACACAAAATAACTAATAAGGGAAAAGCTATCTATGAAACAATCAACGAAGCAACAAACTGCATTTATTTTCAAATTCAAGAGCTTGTGGTGTACTGACTGGGTAGCCATATCCAGAGCCTGAGGCTGGTTCTCCCTTCTCTCCTTTGTATCCGTTCACACCCGGGCGGCCCTACAGACAGAAGATGAATTTATTAAGCACACAGTCAGAATTAATATGCTGTTGTCTGTCAAGGAGTATTTTTGGTTGATGAACGTTGAGAGACGTACGGGTCTGCCTGGCATTCCAAATTCACCCTTTAAACCAGGAGGTCCAGCTGGACCCTGTATAAAATGAGGTATAAAGTAGATGTTGACTCAGAATGTTCCAAATATATGACAGTGTTAACTTCTAACGTTGAAAAAATGTAACAAATACAAACATACAGGAGGTCCGACTGGTCCAGTAAGCCCTCTCTCACCCTACAGAGAGGGAAAAAAATCATTTCGATGTGAGGTACTGAAATGGTTATACACCTATTTAATCTTTAGCATTTTCCTAATTTTTTAAACGTTAGTTAGGTCATTGAAAATATGAAGAAACACATTTATTTATTTGAATTATTTAGTGACCAAAAAAATCAAAACTGTATGTTTCCAGGACACTTCACTTCATATCTACTTCACGTTCAAATCAAAAACAAAACAAACCTTTTGGCTTGCCAGTCCACCAAGGTAGAACGGGTTTCCATCAGGTCCAAGAATTATTCCGGGTTCTCCTTTCTCACCCTACAAACAAAATGATGTTGCAGCGGTGAACTCTGGGTTTTTAATTTGGGATTTATATGTTGGTTTTTCTTACAAACCTTAATGCCATAGCCAGGTGAACCAGGTTCTCCTCTGTCACCCTTTGGTCCCACTGGGCCCTGATTGGTAAAGTAGATAGAGCGTGAGATTGATGATAAAACACATCATTCTGACTATAAAGTTTACATATATATGTGTAATGCGGTACTTACTGGGAATCCTGCTTGACCAGGAAGACCACCCCCACCCTGAAAATCATATAAATAATGTAAGAACATTACAACATCTTTTAGGTTATGAGTCTATTTCAACGCCAACAAGACAAGTTCTGGTATCCTAATGCTATTTATCATACTAACAATAAACTACCAGAAGAAACATTTTCATACCTGAGGACTTGCTCCTCCAGTTTCATCATACTGTGAAGAAAAAACGACAAACAGTTTAAATTAAAGCATGAATAATTATATTAAAGCTATATGAATGTGAAAACTTACATTTGCAGAATTACGAAAAATAATTTGTCCAGGTTGTCCAGGGGGGCCAGGTGGCCCTGGAAGTCCACTTCCATCTCGACCAGGTTCACCCTAAACGAATGATCACATTTAACAATGATTAAATAAGTAATTTACAATTTTGAAAAAACGTAACCACTTCAGACCAAAAGTAGGCTCACCCTTTCACCTCGGTCTCCCTTGTCACCCCGTGGTCCCTGCAGGAAAATACAAAACATTGAAATCCGCCTGAAGTACTGCACATCAGCGTGGATGTTTAGTAAATTTGCACCTAGGAGTTTTATTAAAATCAAACGCACCTGTGGTCCCGGGAAGCCATCCAAACCAGGCTGGCCATCTTTTCCCTGAGCTCCCTCGCTGCCTTTCTCACCAGGAAATCCTGGTAAGCCAGGCTTACCCTAAGGAACGAGATATAAATAAATTCAAAAAGGTATGATCTAAAGTTAATATCCTTGTTTATTTGTTCAAATGAGATATCTATCCTAAAGTCTTACTTGTGGTCCTGGGACACCCTGAAATCAAATAGGATTGCATTAAATGAACTGCTTCAGATCAATATGGTGAACAGATCAACAATGGTAAAGAAAAGCACAACAGAAAAACAAACCTGGACTCCTATTGGTCCTCTTACTCCAGGGACTGAACTGAAGTGAACACCAGAGCCCTCCATATCATCCTGAGCACATACAGAGAGCTCAATATTTTGGCATTATTCCTAAAAGACTGTGAGACATTGACTAATACTTACAAAACCAACATGATAGCCTGGGCCAGGAGGGCCAGGGGGCCCTTGTGGGCCAACAGGTCCCATTGGTCCTGGAAGACCAGCAAGTCCACCCTCTCCAGGAAGGCCAGGGGAACCAGAAGCACCTTTGGCACCCTTTAAAAACAAGCAGAAAGAAATCAATAAAAAAGGTGACTACTAGATCAATGGAGTTAGCTTTTAATATAGCAAGAGCATATTAGTTTGCACGTTCAGATGATGAATCAGCAAAGCAGTGCCACAAGGAGTCCACACTACCATCAGTATAGTCATGTAATGTTACTAGTATTAGTACTGTAGAGTAGAAAGCTGAGATGTTTGTGAAGAAAATCGATTGCCACACTCAAGACCTGCTACCTGCCACCCTGCAGCTTTAGAGGAGAAGGATGAGGTAGAGTAGGAGAGAAGATCATAGAGATAGCTGGGAAAGTAGGAGTTTTGCTACAGAGACAGAAACATGAAAGAACCCTGAGTGGGTTTGACCGTTTCAGCGGTTTCTTCCACACAGTGTCCTAACTAGACGTGACATAATAAAGCAACGTTATTCTCCCATTTTTCTTCAACAATGGGCACTTCTGATTATGAACAACTGCTATACGATGTCATGTCCACTACATTTCAGAGTGTTTGAAAGCAATCTGTGGTGGAAATTAAATTGGACGTGACAGGGTTTTGGACTTTTTCTTGACAAAGTTACAGCGTGAGTGAAAAAAGTGCACAGTAACAAAAAAGGTTATGAAACAATATTAATCTTAATGTAAACATTAATTTGACATGAAAGGGATTCCGTCTGCTTGGTAACTAAGCACTAACATCTAAATCATTTTCATAAAGTACCGTGAAAACTGAAATGGTTTATGATTATTTTACTTCGTTTAGATTGGCGTGCATTTCTCTGATTGTAAATGACTTTTTATGATTAAAAAAACATTTAATAATAGGTTTTCATGCATTAAGTCTGAAAGTCTGGGTCTTGGAAAATGGATAATTGAAAATAGCAAAATCAAATAAGTTTTAACGTGAAAAAAAAAAATCGAAAGTTTGACCTCTTGGAAATTGACAGGTTTGCATTTCTGATGCTGACAGTGAAATCTCACAAAATCCTGCTCTGCAAAACTATATATCATACATATATATTAACAATCATTATTGTGAAAACAGATTGCTTCTCACTGGATCTTGCTTCGTCGCGCCTGGATAGGACATTATAACATGATAACTTTTTTATTTAATTCCTTAACATTTATTCTTAACATTTTAATATATTGGATATGCAAACGAACATATGCATACTGTGCACAAGTGTTTTAGAGGTTTCTCAGAGGTGCACGTATTACACAAACTGACCTTCTCTCCCACAGGTCCAGGTAGGCCCAGCTCACCGGCATCACCCTGTGGAGCACAAAATCAGTCCACTGTCTAAAGATAGCTACCATTACAAATCTCAACAGAGCTGAATTATGCAGGTCCAAATCCATTAAAGGACCGGTACAGCTGTCTATGTACAGTATGGTCAGGGCTCCTACACTTTTTTACCAGTGGATTGCTGTGACTTTTCCATGACCTTTCCAGTCGTTTGTGATTACAGCATAAGGACGTTTTAGAAATCATTTCAGAGACTACCAGGCTGTTTTAACATTTGCATGCCAGACTGTGATTAGAGGGTCCAGCCAGTGTCCTCTACCGTATGTTATTGCCCACTTATTGAGCCCAGCCATAAATATTTTGTCCCTGGCCCTGATGTCAAATGAAATAATGGATTTAAAATGACGGCTTCATTTTCAAATGTCTCCAATAAGACAAACTAATGTCATCATCCTGGCTTATAAGCATGTTTACTCTCCACAAGCATCCACAAAAAGCAAAATGTAGATAATTAAATGATTTAAGGTAACTTTCTTAAGCTTAAGTTTTTTCATGTGTTTTAAGCAAAAAGTTAAATTCCCTTTTCTTTTTTTGGTTTTAAAAGAAGAGAATGGACTTCCTACCCTTTCTCCTTTTGGGCCAGGTAAGCCTGGTTTTCCATCAGCACCTGATGGACCAGGAAGTCCCTATTTAAAAAAACAAACGAGATTCTTTTTTGAATGTATTTATTTATGACTTTAACAAGACACGGAATGACAGGTTGAAACAATCAGAGCGCACACACTACCCACATGGCCTTAAACTTACCGGTTGACCTGGAGCTCCATTTTGTCCAGGAGGACCAGGAGGCCCAAAACCTCCAGAGCCTGAAGACCCAGAGCCAGGGAGACCGGGGGGACCAGGGGGACCAGGAGGACCAGGAAGGCCAGGCAAACCAGATATTGCCTATCAACAAATAAAAAGTTACTAAGTAAAGAACTGCAAGCTTTTATAAACAGAAAATTTAAGGTAAAATAAAATGTTCACATATTTTGCTTAATTCGGTGTCTGCGCAATATCTTTTTCTTTTCTTTTTTTTCTTCTATTCAGCAAGGGCATGTTAAATGGATTCAATGTTACAGAAAAAAAAAACATTTATCTTACAAAACATATTAAATAAATGCATTTGTGAAACTTCTAAAAATATTATCATGGTTTACACCAAAATTAACACAAATTATTCTTGAGCATCAAATCAGCTTATTAGAATAATTTCTGAAGTCATGGAGTACTACAAATTCAACCATGACATCACAGGAATCAAATGCATTAGATTTAAACTGTAATAATATTTCACAATATTCATGTTTTTACTTTATTTCTGATCAAATAAATGCAGCAAATGAGCAAACGAAACTCGTTTCATAGACATTAACCCCGGGTTTCACAGACAAGGCTTTAGCCAAGTCCTAGACTAAAATGTAAATCTGAGCTGTTTTAAAAGACAACTTGCTCTGATCTTTAAACATGTCAGTGCCTTTGTTTGGTCTCGAGATGCACACCAGTAATTCTAAGGCACGTTTATAAAAATGACTTAAAAGTCCTAATTGAACCATAGCCTAATCATGGCCTAGGCTCTGTCTATAAAACCGGGCCTAATGGTAAATCTTACCAACCCCACACTTTTTAAACAAAAGTGTATTTGAAGTAAATTGAAGATTATCAACAATGAATGACACGTCATTCCAAAATGGAGACTTTTAGTTGTTGAGCATTAGATCTGACTTGATCTATAAATGACTATAAATGAATTTTAGGACGTACCCGTACACTCTCTAGATCAAATCCAGAGCCCTCCATGTCCACAAATGTCTATAAAATGAATGCAGAGAAAAGATTATGAAACGGTCTTTAAAAGGAAAGTGATCACAAAAACAGCTGACTTATAATGAACTCACAGGCCTATCAGAGTGAGATGGGGGTCCCGGTGGGCCAGGAGGCCCTGGAGGTCCACGTGGCCCTGGCTGACTTTCACCTCGATCTCCCTAAAATGAAAACATAAGAACAAAAAGTTGAACTGGCATTCTGTAAAAAGGCATGCACAATTCAATTCTAAATGGAGCACAACCCTGATAACGTCGATAATAGACATCAACAATACTTACTTTCTCTCCTTTGAGTCCAGAACTCCCAGGAGTTCCAGGAAAACCAGGAGGTCCAACTTGACCCTGTTAGAAAAACAGATTTTTAATCGTTTGCACATGAACGTAAGCAAAGAAAAAAAAACAATCAGACTTTTCTTCCTATTTTATACACTAAAAAACAAACCATACTTTCCAAATACAGAAGCAGGTATGATTTCAAATATTCAAAAATATTGAAAAATGTACTTGACGCAGGTCTATTTTATAACAGAGTTTTATGAAATGCATTACTTACAGCTTTTCCATCTTCACCAGGGTCACCCTATAAAGGAGAGGAGAGAATATTAGTTTTGTTCGCATATGACCAATGCATAATGCATAGTCTCAAGGGCAGAAACACAATGTGCCTTTGTGTTTGCAATGATGCATATCTTAAACCTGTATTAACACCATTCTCTGCTTGGGATTGGGAACACCATAGGGATCTATTACTGTTCTAACACATCAACGGCAAACGCAAGACCACTTATGACACATACGGTTATGGTATAACACTGTTCCTTTTAAATGGAAATGCATTCGCTAATAGAAAAGAGAGCCAGTAATTGAACCATTCCTTGGACTATGATCTACTCACCGGCTCTCCGTCAGCTCCAGCAGGGCCAGGGGGTCCTGGTGGTCCGGGTGGTCCTCTTGGTCCTGCCACCCTCTGCACAACTGACCCATCTCCCCTCATTTCTACCTCTGCACTGGGTCCTGGGGAACCGGGAGGCCCTGGAGGCCCCGGGGGGCCACGGTCACCCTTTGATCCAGGATAACCAAAACCAGAACTGCCCTGAAACCAAAAAGCAAGAGAGATTTGAGCATGACAAAGGATGATGAATATAATATAATTCCAATTTTTGGTGTGAATGGGCTTCAAGTTTTGTAAATGAAAAAAAAAAGAAAATCAATCTCTTAAAGAGAGAGTTCAGCAACAAATGATAATTTTTCATTCATTATTAGTATTTTATTCATGCAACACAAAAACTGACATTAGGCAGATCATGCATTTGCCTATTATCTAATTTTCAGTTTTACAAAAAATAATAATGAAAGCGGGGTGCATGAATGAAGAGTAAATTGAAATTTTGACATGCACTTTTCCTCTTATTTCACATTTAACAGATGTTGTCATAGTTATGGCAAGTCAGAAGCACCAGAACAAACCTTCATTCCTTTCTCTCCTGCGTCACCCTGTGAAAACACAGACAAAAATGATTGACCTGTCTGCCACTCTCACCACTCTAACAGATGGCTGAACATTCAAGCTCCCCATCATTGACTTCACACATTACTGTGAATTCTGAAGGGCGTAAAACTTCAATATAACAATTCAACCAAAAAAAAAAAAGGGCCCTGCGAATAATCATTTTTTTATAGAACTCATCTCATATTAGCTGTGAGCACAGCCTGTGTAATTGTTTTTATAAAAGCTTGAAATAGTTTAGATACATAGCTGTCCGTTAACATATCAGTTGAACTGTAGATTAACTTTGCTGGACAACTGTAAGCAGTCTATAGTTAAATGAACTATATCACTGCTATTAGAGTAATGGACATGTTCTCCAGGCCTATTCCTTTATACCAAGCTGTTCAGTACTCAGTACTTAACACACCTTCGCTCCTTTTGCACCGCCACCAGACACAGATCCAGATCCTGCATCGCCCTTCGGCCCGGAAACACCTCTGTCACCTTTGGCACCCTTCTCTCCTCTTTCTCCTCTGTCTCCTTTCGCACCTGTACATTTGTACATGTCTGGTTAATATAAAAGTAATTATTTTGAAATGCTTAACATTTTGAAAAACATATCTGGCTCATATCTCACCCCAAAAACAGCAGAACAAAATGAGAAATTAGACTTTGCACATATTCAATAAAGTCTCTTTTTTAACACTGTGACATAATTGTCCTGTCAACTCAATTTTTCAATTTACTGACATGCAAAATAAATCTGATTCAAGTCACTGTAATGCAAAAAGGGGCATTTATACTAGGTACACCAAATACTAGGTTAAAGTTCAAATATAGCTAGCTTTAATATAGTTACAAGAATTCAATTTTAGGGGGAAAATGTGCTCAATTTTTAGGAAAATGATGTCAGAATGCAGAATATCTAAATGACCCTAAAAGGCTTATAATGGCTTCTTTAAAAAATAATAATAATAAAATAAAATAAATGTATATTTTGTATTTTATTTATTATAATTTTTTGAGGTGAAATGTGACCTGGCATGTTTTTGAGATAGGATAAGAGAACTTAAAACAAAATAAAAATGACAAAATACCATGACTACAGTATATGCCAAACTCCACATATTCATGTAAGAATATGCCTACCAGCAGAAGCTTCTATAAGCAGGTCAATAAGCATAGTGTTTTGATAAAACAACACGAATACAATACAATAATTCTAGCAAAAAACACCATACATTAGCAGCAAACATTACTGCTCACTCCCAGTCTGCTCCAGTCCCTCTTGGGCATCGCTACAAACATCCACAGCTTTTTGCCAGCTTTTCATGCAAAGCATCATGTAGAAATTCAGAGAATTTCTGCCGAGAATTTCTGCTGAGAATTTCAATCCAGAAATTCCATGTCCATTTGAGAGATTTCCATCTCTTCATTAGCAACCCACCTGTTGAACCTGCAGGACCGAGTCTGGACTCCAGAGAATACCGTGTGCCATCGCCAGCTGAGCCTGACGTACTTAAAGACTTTGAAGCTTGTCTAGAATCATCATACGACCCAGAAGTTTCCCTGCTAACACCAACTGAGTCAAGATTTTGTCGAGAGTCACCATGACGGCCAGAAGTTTGTCGGGAATGACCATATGAGCCCGATGACTGTCGAGAACTACCATACGATCCAGAATTTGTTTGGGAATCACCATATGAACCAGAGGACTGTTCAGAATCACCGTATGAGCCAGATGTTTGCCGAGAATCACCATAGGAGACGGATGTTTTTCGGGAATCCCCATACGAACCAGATGCTTTTCGAGAACCTCCATATGAGCCGGATGTTTGTCGAGAATCACCATAGGACCCAGACGTTTGCCAAGAAGAATCGACTGAGCCTAACATTTAACAAAACTTACCAATTCACCTCATTCTGAAGAAAGATCACACTTCAGTAAACCATTTACAAAAAGATGTAGAAAATTGAATTGATGTGAAGTAGTACGCCGACAACAAAAATGTAACACCTTACTTTAAAATAGTATAATAATATATAAAAACAATAATGTTGGTTTTATAATTATTATGATTATCAGTGATTTTATGTTCTGTAACTGTGATATTAAATCTGTATAAAAAAATATAAAAAAATTATACAACTATACATTTGTATAAATACAATAAGTAAAGCAACAACTGAGTTTAATACATACACACACAGAGATATTTTATAGCTTTTTTTTTCAAATATCATGTTTTTAGTGTGTTTTATTGTGTATAACCTAATCAACGTAACCCAATTAATTGTAATACACAATGAAAAAACATGATTTTGATTTTTTTTTTAAAATGGAAAAAGTTTTTTTATTATATGAACTCTACATATATATATATATATATATATGTACCTTAGTGTTTAAGCCCTCTATAACCAATAACAAAACCTGAATAACAACTTTTCCAGAAACTTTTACATAATAAATGTAAAAAATTTGCTTTGCACCGCTAGAGGGCGCCAAATACCACTGTGACTGCTCTATAAACACAATTGTCAGTCTACTCTATCATGTCAATGGCAAGACATGATTGCAAACTGCAAAACTATGTCCTGAATGACATCTACATGGGTAAACCTCAGATTACATTTTAAATCTCCCTGCCTTCAAAACGGAACTGGAAGATCAGTGCTGTTAAGACCATAAGAAAATTCAGTCAACCATCACTGGTACGCTTTCTGATTTGCCTAATGAATTTTCTTTCATGACCAAAACGACAGAATCAGAAAGTTGTAAACGAACCCAGAAAAAAACAAGTCTGCGAGAAAAAAAAAGAGCCACTCAAGTGTTAAACAGAGCAATAAAGACTGCTGATGGGCTGTGCTGTCTGACTAGGCTAGCTGATGTTTTACAGACAGATCAGTTCAGACCCGAACACTGAACAGAGTGAAAGCTCACCTGTCTGCTGCTTCTCAACAAGCGGTCTGCTGGTCACCGGCGGCTGCTGGATCGGCCGAGAGGAGGGAGGGGTCGGCTGCAAATGATGCATACCATTAAAATAGCAATTAACATAAACTGTAAAATAGTGTATATCAGTCTTAAACAAGTATATCACTTCTAACGCTTTCTGTACCCGTTTCTGACACCGTTTAATTTCATTTCACTGCTTGTAGACCCTCATATATCAACATCAAAACAATAGACATTCGATAGGGGAAACCAAAGAACCGTGACACTGACTGCACAGATATTTGTACACTCGTACACTACAAACATACAGCTAACAGCTCCTTGAAGAAATGCTTCCAGGGCAGGACGATTGAAGCACAGACACAAAGCGGGCCTGACCTTGCACTTTACCAAACATGTGCTGCTGAAACAGCAGAACCTACTGATGAAATACTGTAGCAGGCATCGGGTTCTTGAACACTCTGATCCTCAGATTTCACACTGGGATTGAGAAAGAGGAGACTTTGGCGAAAGGACATGGAGTGCGCTGGCCAGAGTGAGAGGATGCTGACAAGCGTGTATTTTCGGACTAAGAGAACGATTGTCTTAGGGAACGCAGGCCCAAGGGTCCTGAGGTCTAAAGATAGGGGTCAGGGCTGGCCAGGAGGGGGCTGTCCGGCTACACCAGGAGGCGCTGCTAAACATCTGCCATCACAGTCACTGCTGCGGAGAATCTCGGCGGCTGCTCTGACCTTGAACACATTACACTGAGTTATGCTGGAGAAATTAAGGACATGGAGGAGATCTAAAGGCACAGATGGATATTTCCAGGGGCCGTTCTTTGCTGCATCAATGTTTTTTGCATCATGGTCTTCTAGGAGAGCAATTTGGATCATCGCTTGGAAAGAACTGGCTTCTTTGGATAAGTTCCAGTTCTGGTACACCTCCTCAGCTTTGTTATAGGAGTCTAGAGAAGGGTTTCTGAAACTATTTGATACAACAGATACACAGAATAAATATAAAGACCCAATTGTACTGTGTAAAATGTTGTATATGTGTAATACAAAGAAATAATTTAATGGTTTATATATTAATAATTCACTATTAAGATATTTTGTAAACGTCCTACTATAAATATGTAAAAACTTAATTTTAATTCAGTAATTAATTCATTTATTTTAATTGTATTCATTTTAATTATATTTTGATAACAATTATTTTTTTGTAATTTTATCATTTTAATTAGTTTAATTTTAAAAAAATTTAACTTTTAATAATATTTTTACATTTTAATAATGTGTGTGTGTGTGCACCTGGTATTTATCACCTTATGGGGACCAATTGTCCCCACAAAGATAGGAATAGCAGTAAAT
>JAUMHQ010000315.1:2956853-2983877 GCA_032361165.1 Enteromius paludinosus | reverse complement strand
ACGAAATACATGATTAACGGAAACTAGGTCAAAGGGAAGGCACATGGGGAAAGACAACAAAACAGCACATGTTACACCTACGGTAGTACTAGTAGATAATATAAGTGGATTACATGAGCATGCATTCAGAGGTGTGAAGAATAAAGCCCAGGTGATGCCATTCAGCCGCAAGCAAAGTCCCAGCTGATGCTTTTGGAGCCAGTGCGATTCACAGTGACTGAATGGATTAGACTGCAGTCAGGAAGCATCCATCAAAATCAATGACAATGCGCCTCCGCCCACCATAACAGATCAAATCAATCACTTATGCCTCTACGGAAATCATACGCTTCACAAAACCCTGACACATTTATTCCTCCGGTATCTCTTTGTTGGTGAAATTGTTGACTTTCATTTTGTAGAAGGATTTTGGATCCTAAAACTGTATGCCATGCGCCGTGAGGACATAACAGCGCTAATGACAAACAAGCAATTCAGAGCGCAGTTCAAGCTTGTCGTTCACAAGACAAATGAACTTCAATGTCAGATGCTGCGATCAAAATGGATATTTATAATCAGGCCACGCTGTTCTCGTTTCTAAGCTGAAATCGCGCATCAAATAAAGATCACTCTATTCGTCTCTTCTATTTTTTTAAGCCCTCTCTCGCGATGATGAAAGAAATGGAAATCTTGTTCACCCAATCTGTAAGTGTCTCAAATACACTCTCCACTCAACCACTTTCCCCAAAAGGATGACGGGAAGGCTTTTGTCATGATGCATACTGACAAGTGTGGGTTCAATTGCCTGGATTCAAAACAGGGACTAAATAGAATCAAGAGAACAGTCTTTGTAAACAAATCTTCTGTTCAATGAACATTTTTTTTGCTAGACACAAAAATAGAAAAAACACACATGCTTACGAATACCAACCACGTCCAGCGTCCAACCAAGAACTGTTGTGTCTAACGCCGTAAATCACATGACATGCATGCAACGTGATCTCATTGTTATTCATAGGTTTTCAAGCTAAAGCCTGATTCAAGCACGTTTTCATGCATTTGGAAAGACAATAAAATTGCATGTATGCACTCCAGTAACCTGTGTGTATTTGAACAAGATGATTTATGTATTATTTCATTTATGTGAATAAACATGCAAAAACATTTTATGATGCCTGCCTGTTTAATTCGAATGACTAAGGAGTGTGTGGAGAACGGTCATGAAAAGATGACCATTTTTTATATCATAAAAATTAATTGATGAAAAATGGGAGCTAATATGCATATGCATACACATCCGAATACCTGATGAATATTTCTATTTGATTTTATGGCTTATTGTTAATATGAGAGTTTCTGTTTGCTGTTAGGTCTATATTTATACTCCCCTGAGCACCTGTCTTATCAGATCTGTGATAATACACACTTAGAAATTTAGCATGTGTGATTTATCTGAGTGAACAGCTGTGTAAATATCCAAAATAAGCAGAATGTGTGATTTAAGTCACTAATTTCAAGTAACTCAGGTTTTCAGTAATATTTGACAGAATAATAAATATCATCAAACATTTTTTATTAACATGGAACAATAAAACTGCAATTATTTACGCCACGTGTCTTTCCAAACCCTGCCTTCAATTCCTTAAATTAACAGCTAATTGTAACCAACCATGTTCAACTCCAAAACACACAAATAAAACCCACAAAGGAACTATACAATAGTCAATTTGCCTCATGTCTTTGTAAGCCATGTGATAGCTTTGTGGCAGGATCAGACTGAAATGGAGCTCATTATTCACTGAAAAGGTCGTGTTCACTGTCTCGTCATGTTCACACATGAGAAACAATGTTCTGTTTGGTCAACGTGCCATATTTAAATCTGAACGCGAATGCAAATGAGATTTCAGAGCTTCAGTGGAGGGGAAGATTATCAAAGAAGGGGGACGAATCAGAAAACATCTTATGGCTACAGCAAACTCGGAATGTAGAAAATAAGTTGGATGGAGTACTTTTATTTTGTTTTATTTCCTAATGCTGTTTTTGAAGCCGTTTTGATCTCCATTTATAACTGTTAACAACCACTACTGTACTGTATCACATTCTGCAATAAATATATATATATATATATATATATATATTTAATGTTTCTGTTTTCTCAGTCTAGATTGTTATTCTTGCAATGTATCTTGTATTTAATATACTTAATGCTCAGAGTTCCTGTAAACTAGAAAAAAAAACTTGTGTGTGAGGACCAATTCAAGTTTTTCTGATTCAGTTTGACAGCATTTTCATTTTACTAAGGGGAAACTGTTCCTTTGACGGCTAATGGGTTTATAAATAAACTTCATTTCCAAAGGTTTAGGGTTGGTCATTTATAATGTTTTTTAAAAGGATATGCTCCCCAAGGCTGCCTTTATTAGATCAAAAAATGAGTAAAAACAGTATAGAAGTTCAAACTTATTATAACTTAAAGTTACAATTTATTTCAGTTGAAGTTTCAGCAGCACTTTCTCCTGTCTTCAGTATAACAACATCCTTCAGATATCATACTCTACTACAGTATGATGCATGCAGATTACTAGAATATTAGCCATTTTTTAAGCACATATTAATGCCTTTTCTACATGAATGTCTTATTCTACATTTCCAATACCTAAACTTAACCACTACCTTACTATTAATAAGCAGCAAATAAGCAATTTATTGAGGGAAAAGTCATAATTACAGGGAATAAGTATTCTTAAGTCCGAAACGTTACTATTACATAGAAAACATTGTGCTGCTTTATACTGTGGCGTGGAACGGGTGATATATTTTTTCTGGATTTTTGATGAATACAAATTATTTAAAATAGACATATGAATTACTATATAAAAGAAAAAACTGACGCAAACTTTTAAATGGTTGTGTTTCTGTTATAATGTAAATGTTAACAAGCTCTACTGTGAAATACATTAAGGACTGTTTTTAGTAGTTCATTTACCTGCAGGCACTCGTTGGGCCTCATCCTGAAAACCTCTGGCTCCCTCTTTAGCTTCCAGGGGTATTTGTGGCTCAGCGGCTTCGTCTTCTGTAGTCTCAGAGTCTAACACGAAGAGATATGACACCAAGTCAAGCAAAAACAACACGTTATGACAATACTTATCAAACTAAGAAAATAATATCATACTACGACTTTCATGAGGAAAAGTGTACCACAGAGCAGGATTTGGGATGCCACATAAGTGATAAGTGAAACGAAGCAATAGAAATGGTGTTTGAAATGGGAGCTTGGTGGGGAAGGAGAACATGAACCACTGCAGTGAGCCCAAATATATAAACAAACGTTACCATAACTTTGCTTCCGACAGGAGCGGAAAACTTCGCTTCCATAGTGGCAGAGGAGAGAAGCAGACAAGACATCACCGTTACTATAGAGACGAATCCCATCCCAGAAAACACATAACACAGGAACAAACTGCTGAATGGACACGTTTGCACAGTTAACTGGTCCTGGTTGACTAGTACTTGCTGCACAACATCACTGCCATCTGCTTTCGCTTTGTTTAGACAAGTATTTCCTGTACTTCCATTGGCCAAACAATGGTGAGAGCCGGTAGGGATGGTCAAACAGACCAATCAAAAGGCTTAGTTGGTTAAAGCAGGATCTTTTTTGATTTGCGCATCAAACCCTGTGGGCTCCATCCTGCCAGTACAAATTTGTAACAGGAGCAGCAAATTCCTGAACATTGTTAATCAGAAAATTCTCATCTCAAGGACTGGGCTTTTAAACGTACATATTTCAAGCACTTATGCATAATATATTTTTAAGCCAGTTAATGTTAATGATTAAATGAGATCAAGGCTAATTTAGTTACCCAGATCCTTACTGCGGAAAAATAACCTTTCTAACTAAGACTATCAGAAACAACATTTAAATCCATGAGGTTCATAGATATAATAAAAGGAACCCGATATGAATTCCCATGAATGAATGTAATAAAGAGTGTAATCCACATTAATTCTGCCTGTCTAATTAATTATTTAGGGCATAGTTTCAATTTGAAGAGCTTTTATAGGGATCCACATCTAAAATCTCATCACGTCAGTGCAAAAGTGTCAGCAGTTCGTATAAATTGCTTCAATGCTAAACACTGCTAAGCTTTTTGCATTATTGATGCTGAGATTATGGTGCCTTTGTACATAAAGTGAATTGATTCATTGTTAGGCTCCTCTTTATCGGAGCGAGACAATTGCAGAAAATCTAGAATAACTTTTCAAACACTAGCACACAGACACGACACTGACACCGACTGACATCTTCAATAATAGAGGAAATAATAGTTAAAAACACAATGATTTATTACAAAATCACAATAGCGACACAATTCAACAATTCATAAAAAAGATGCACGGTCAGTGCTTAAAACTGAGGATGCGTTACGTAGATGCTGCATTAAGGAGATGTATTTCAGAGTGTGCGGATTGATACAACGCAGGCTAAATTATTTTATAATCATCAGACATGAATATGAATGATATCCCCATTAGCAGTCATTTATAATAAACGCTTCTCAGAGGTAATGGGAGCAGTTCAGCAGCGGAGGTACTTTATGCACAATTTAGGGCACACAATTTAGATCATATTTTGTCTCTGATGCAGGCCCTCTAGATGTCTCTGATGAGGTTATAAAGGGCCTTGATTCAGAGATTGATCACAATAACATATTCAGAGGGATATTAGATGAGTTTTTGGGCTTGCTTCATAATATCAAGTGATCGAAATCCTGAGTCTTAATGATTTATCATCTATCTCCAGATGCACATTTGTGTGATACTTCAAAGTTAGGAACACATTTTGGAAGTTGGCAAGTTGCATATGGCACTGCTGAACATAATTAAAGACGAGCACAGTTTTCTGTCTTGTGTTGGCTCTTTCCATATTTCAGACTGAAACAAGAAATCTGGGCGAAATATCAAGGAGCTAACTAAACACAAAACAAAACAAACAACTTTAACTCAGTAAAAAGTTCTTGAATGGAGGTAAGAAACACGTTGAAAAAAGGCACATTTTAAGTTTTCCCAAATCGTGTTAAAAACTCAGGTTTTTTTTTTTTTACCTTTGGTTCATATATTTGATCATTTTTAATAAATTGACATTTTTGGATCTGATTAATTATTTTACCAGAATTCAGTACTTATGTTGAAATCAGTGGTAGTTATTTTAAACTATAATTGAAAATAAAATTCCTAAAGTAAAATAAAATACATATGAGATGTTAAACAAAAAAAATTGTTTATTTGGCAACTAATGACAAAAAGACAATTTAAATTTAAATCAAATGTAATTTTTTTTATAAATATTCTGAAGCAATATAAATAATTTAATCACTGGTTGAAATTCATGATATTTAGTAAAGTCCTCATCGCGTCATTACAATTACTTTCCAGTTTCGAACTTCCTGTGGTTGCCTGTTCAATTCACTCTCATGACTTTCATTCTTCAATTTCACGTTTTCACCATGACTGCTACAGTAGCGGATCGATATTTTCGAAATTAGCAGCATTTCAAATTTTAAAGGGAAAAAAAAAAAAATCAAAGCATCCTCGATTTTAAACAAAGACTAGACATTAGATGACTGACAGACTGGAGAGTTATCGTAAAATCTCTGTTGTAATAACCTGTTATCTATAAAGCCAAACACACCATGAGTGAACCGCCCAAAAGTTCGGTTAGAGTGTCCGGTTTTCTGGAAAGAGAAAGAGAGAAGAAGTGTGTTAGCAGTGGCAGAAAAAGTTTCGAAACGTATGATTATGACTTCAAATGAGCGAGAGAAACAGATATCTCCAAAACAAAGCGCTTTCGAAAAGAGATCAGAGATGCAGCGATGGCTACCGCTCGTGCCCCTTCAAAAAAACATGTCCGTCTTTGCTCTGCTAACCTAGATTTTAAATCTTATGTAGGGCATTTGGTTAAAAAAATGGAGCTAGTTTCTTTAGCAAATCGCTGCGTTGGTGTACCTTGTCACCTTGGATTAAACGCATCTTCTAAACGACAAGCAAGCTTCCAGTACAGCTTAAATTGACTACAGAACGGTGGATCTTATTCTATTACAAGCTTTGTTTTCGAGCAACATACCGTTAGGCATGTCACTTCTTTGTCCATTTCTAAACAAATTCATCTTGTTTAGTGGGAAACGCGATTCTCAGCTTCCCAGTATAGCTTCCCATCCACCTGTGTTCAATTTTCACAATGGATGAGTGTAAACTGAAGCAACAGCGAGGATGCATAAGGCAGCGGCTGTCTGTCACTCTCAATCCATTAGTCACAGGGAGAAATGAAATCCTAATGGCTGAGGCACCAGTAATTTCAAACCCTTCTTCTGTGAATCTGCTCCCTAACCGCATTAGCAAAGGACGGCGGCCATCCGTTTCAGAGACATGTGCCTGGAGGTTTGCAGGGCTGGTGAAGGGGAAAGGCAAATAAAAGTGGATGAACTTTTAGAGGAATTACAATTTGTTTGCTTAAGCTCAGCTCTTTCTTGCTTGTTGTAAAGAAAACATTTACAGGGCATTAAAACATCTGAATAATTCATAGGCCAAGAAGAATTAGCGTGCATGTGATGCTGGTTAATTTGTCATTAGCCTCCATGTTTGGCATCTTAATGGACGAAAAGGCTGGTTCCACTTCACTGCACAAGTGCCGTGCATTATGCAAAAGATATGATTTCTTCTATTGCCTTGTTTCTTCAAAACTAACAACAGAGCCACCACAAATGCATTTTATGGTCAGTCCACACATAAAGACGGCTATTGACAAAGCCTACGCACGCTTTAGTTGCTACAAGTGCTATTAGCATTTATTTACATGTGTTTGCTGGCAGAAAACTGTGTATATTTCATGTCGAATTAGTATATGTCTTGCATAAGTAATAAAAATTCAACTAGATTTGGTAAAATCCAATCACTTTGAAATCTTACCGTTCACCAAAACCATTTATTCTCAATTGCTACTCATATAAAATCAATAATAATAGGGATGCTTGCTTTTTAAAAGACCCCTAATTACAACAGAATCAATGAATCCACAAAGCAATCGAATCGCCAGTCTATACTTTAAATGATAAACGAACCGAGAGCAGACTTGGAGGCTGACAATGTTTGAGCTTTGGTTCCTTTGGTCCCATGATAAATCTGAAAGCTGCTAGTAACAGAGGACCCTTCAAGCTTCAATTACATTTTCCAAACTGACACTTATCCAAAATGACCTGCCAAATGCACACTCGCTCCTTTGATTGTGAGCAGGCCACCGAGGGAGGATCTTCAGCCAACCATCTGTGCTGTGAAGAGCTGAGCGACTGGGTCGGGCAGAAGTAAACACGGACTCGAGCACTCGTGGCTTGACATTCAGTTACTATGTTGCATGACAACATCAAGAACGGCTACAAAAAAAAAAAAAAGATACAGGGCTCCACAATTAATTATTTTTAATGATAGCCTAATCTAACTAAAAAAAAATTTTAATAGCTATATGGTAACAAAGATAAAATGAAATGAAATATCCATATCTGTAACAGGTTTGCAATGTACAATATAGTTGGTAAAACAAAATCGCCAATTAGCTTGATTATATTTTTAGAGCTAATTTGGCACAAACAATGCTGGGTTGTGTTTTTTTACTTGATTGAGCTGTGTGATTATTAAGATAGGAAATATTTTAGTGATTTAAGTGGTTGCTGGGGTCATTAGGCTGTTTTTGATATCCCATAGTATTCATGCCTTCAATATTTTGGCCAAAATTGCATCATTCATTATGAAGGCAATGATTGCATTACAAGATCCAATTAAACCAATAATCAAATGTCAAAAAATTACATTTACCTTTAATCCAGAACAGAACAATTTTGACAAAAACAGTGAGATCTATCCCAGAATGCATTATAATAAGCTCAATTTAAAAAGAATCATACAAAATATTGGTGAAAAATGCTATTAATGTCAGAAATGTAATTCAACACTGAATAATATTCATAATAAAATAACTGAATCCGTTAAACATGAGCATTTACCGAATATTTGTGTGTGTATCATTAGCTCAGCAATAAGCTAAAGCCAACTCTTGAAACTTGGAGTAGGCAGCTCAATAATTTCAGAAAAAGGAAAGTAGAAAGTACGAAACACAGAAAAATAAAAAAGAACGAAAAATAAAACGTTTTTAAAATATGATATAGTCATTAGTTGGCACCAAAACAACACCAGCTGCATGAAACAAAGCTGCTTTTGTTGTCTTTTTCAAGCCACTCTGAAACTTCTGGGCCCCGTTGGTCAGCACCTTGGAGAGCTCAAATTATTTTTCTTGTCAGCCCACAGCGCAGGCATTCATACCAGATGAATCAAACAGCTCTAGGCAACAGCTTTGGTTGTTTTGATGCATCATTTTTACCTTCTTGGTCGCCAGGTAATTTATATGTTGCCAGGTTAGGCTCAGACTGAAGTCTGATGAATGCCGCCAGGCACTATGTAATCTGGGTTATGGTATCTGCCTTCTGCTCTAACTCCACTCTTTCAGCCCTGAGCGAGTGGGCTATTTCAATCTCACCCGGCCTAACTTTTCATTACTCCTGCCAATGCAGCAAGTGAATCACTTTACACCTTAAGGAACACATCTCTCTCCGCTACCCATTGCGTTCCCTATTGCTTGTGAGTCAGCAGGGCAGGTTTAGAAAAAACAGTGGGAGCTCACGTAACTCACGGGCCCCTATACACTGGCATACGGCCACTATAATGATATCACTCAAAAATTCAGAAAAAAGATTTGCCTTAAAAAAAACACACACTCTCAAAACCATGTCACTATGCAATGTTACTGTGCTTTGTTATACAAATTATTCACTTTCAAGTAGAATTTAAGACTCAAATTAAAGATTGTTCAGGAAAATAACGCGCATTCGAATACCAAATTATTATTAGTCTTATCTTTCTTGCATATATTTATATCAGCGGCTATTATATCATTTATAGTCACTGCACAAAGACGATGGCTACATTTGAAACCAAAAGCAAAAAGCCTTGCTGTCTTTCCAGTCAGTTAATTTACAGACAGCATTTTAGTATGAAGGCACCTTTTAAAGAAACTGATTACAGACGGGCTTTCAAACTATAACGTCATGTTTAATGGCCTAGAACAAATTCAAATGGGCTTTAGAGTAATCCAAGCCAATCTCGAAGTGACGAAAGTGTTTATTTCTCAGCAGAAATCGAATCATCAACTGATCAATTAGCATTCCTCACAACATCAGACACCGTTTTTTTATGCTTTCCACCAGGCAAACATGCACAGGATTGTGAGATCCCAGGTAGTAAAGGTGTCAGCTATGATTCTATCACACACAAAAAAAAACGATATTATGCAAAGATTCTTCATACCGGCTTTTCAGGTTTTGGACGCAGCAAAAAAAGATGTTGAGTGTGATAACAACGGCACTGATGCTGTCTCTTTTACAAAAAACTATTTTGCTGCCTTGCAAGCACACAGCTGAATGTGAATCTAGTTACCTTTAGTATGAACGGGGTTATGCTGTCTCCCTAAAACACATCAAATGGTGAGATGAAATAATCACATATTATTCACATGACAGGATAGAAAATGAAACTACCATTTAACCTACATCTGAGACTATGACTCAGCCACCTGTTCGGTATCTGTCTGGTCTTTAAAGCTAAATCTCTGCCCCATCCACCCGCCTGTCTCCGTCTGCCGTCTTAGATCCAATTATCTTTTTCTTTCACCCATCCCCCTCTCCTCTCCTTCACACCCACTTTTCCTTTCATCTTCACAGGGATTCAGCCTGAGCGGAAGAGGTAAAAGCTTGTCCTCCTCTCACCTGTAAAATGTCACAATGACATATTGTCAAAAGAAGGACACTCTCATGCATTTACAGGAAATGGCAAGGCGGTGGTGTGCAGATTGTTCATTTTCACTTTCATGGAGATGGGGACGGTTCAGTCTATATACAGAGAAATTGTCATTAGTGGTATCTGCCAAGCCAAAATAATACTATCTGCCGTTTAAAAGGATAAATTGCCCAAATATGATGATTTCTGCCACCATCTGTTCGAAATATGTATGCATTTCTTATTCTACAGAATACAAAAATAAAGGACATTCGGCCACTTTGACTTTCAATGTATGAAGTATGCAAAATAACACATCAAAATATTGTCTTTTGTGTTGCACAGATGAATAATATCAAATATGAAGGAACTTCATGGTATCTTTTGGACTAGTAAGTATCCCCCTAGCAACCCACTAAAAACACCTTAGCAACCACACTTGACAGTGGAATTTCAACAGGCGTCTAGTTTTGGAGAGCAATAACAGCCTGCTGATGTGATGCTGCTCGGCTGCAATACGTATCGAGCATAGTGAAAAAAGACTACAAATGTTATCGTTTTAGCTGCCGTAAAAAAAATCTTCCTGTTAATGCACTAAAGTGTGAGGTCGTCAAATTTATGATCCTACAGATCCCTAGAAATATGCATCAGGGGAAAATGGATTGCTGCTACATGCATTTTGGTTTTATTGCACTTGGACAAGAAAACAACCTACATGCTGACTTGCCATATGTCTTCTGTATAGAGCTGCAAAATCGGACAATACGAGTCCCATATCCAAGGCAGGTTTCAAAATGAAACTTTGCTGTGATAAACAATCTTGTATTTCCTATCCCTAGAGGAGGACCGCTTAAGAGGCGAGAGCAAAGCACCCGAGGGGCTGTCACCTTTGTCTTTGGTGAATCCTAGCGTAACGCAGAACGCATCGGAATAAGGTGGGGTTTAATGAGCCATGGACATTCAGCTGTAATCATCCTCACGCAATTAACCAGATGGGTGCTGTTTGTTTACAAGAAAAGGGTGGGGCGCAGGAGTGCGAATGAGCGCTAACAGCCCTAAAGGAGGGAACTGGGTCAAGCCTCCCGCAGACAGAACACACTGAATGACAAAAACCCACACATATGGGTCAAACTTAAACTCCCAGTCAAGTATGAGTCAACATGCAAGGCAAGAAAAATCAGGCATGCAAAGACTCACCTGAAAGCGTTTCTTGGACCAGATTTTCTTCATGGCTTGGAGTAATCCTGGTCTTTTGTTGCGTTTAACCGAGGTGGGAGTGACGTTTTCGGGGAGCTGGGGATTCACGGTCAGACCCGGTGGTGACCTGATCGTATCGGTAGCATGATCTGAATCCAGCGTGGACTGCTGAAAAAGCCACTTGAGAAAGGAAACGTACCCGGCTGACTGGCAATTCACCTGCTGTTATCTCTCAGAGAGCAAAACTTCTCCCTCATCAACTTGATTTTCCCGAGCATGCTCCCTAAACACTCAAATCTGTATCATAAAGTTGCTCCGCTGCAGATATTGCGCTGCTGTTCTTTCAGTTTAGGCAGCCTCTCAAACTAACACCAGAGCAAAAAGCGTTCGAGATAAAAAGACCCTCCTCAGTGCTTCAAGATTCCCAGAGGCAAATAATCAGAGCCGGCTCTAAACCGTCGCTTGAGAGTTGACCAATAAGAGCGCAGAATAATAAACTCAACCAGCAGCAGCAAGCAAAGGGTTGTGTGTGTGTGTGTGTGTGTGTGGAGAGGTAAGCAGAGAGAGAGAGAGAGAAAGAGAGAGCGAGAAAGGGAGAGAAACCACTACCCTGCACCGTTTCGGGGGAAGGGAGGGGAGAAAGACAAAAGAGAGAGAGAGAGGAAGGGAAATACAGACAGATTCAGTGAGAGAGACAGAATGAGTCAGTCCTATTGAGCCTTGCACTGAGGGATGCTATGTTATCATGTCCCGTTTTGCTTTTCCCCCCCCCTTTTCTCTCCCTCACTTTCTCGTTCAGTTGTGCACCGAGGCTGAACGTGTCTCTCCTGCCCAGCAGCAGCGGCAGTAGCTCCAGTCGGGAGTCTCCTCACCCACTGCCTTCGTTTCATATTCAGGATCAATGCCCGTGACGTCAGAGCAGCCTCCAGTCGATGGTGCCTTTTTGCAACCCACCAGTGGCACATTTTACAAATTTATTTTTGCCTCTTCGCCTTCTTAACCCCCAAGGTACGGGTGGGTGGTATGAACAAAATCTTTAAAAATACATTTATTTTTAAATGAAATGATTTATTCCATGACATATCACAATAACACTATATAAATAAGATGTGACGGTATAAAAAAAACCTAATTAAATTGTTGCTTAGAAGCAATAACCAATGTAAACTCTGTTTCTTCTTCTAGAAGCTAAAGGGGGTGGTCATGCTCTTCAAATGTTCGCGGATGAAATTCAGTCGTTTCAATAGGAATCTACATGACTGGATTGTTTCGATGAGGGTTACAGACTTCAGATTTTACCTACGGAAAGTCACTACTGTGAGAGCTGTGCTTCATACATTGCTACACTATTGATCTTTTTCCTTGCCCTTGAAATTCCATCGACATTTCAGTAAGTTTACCACACTTTAAACAATTTAATTCGTGCTGCTAACTTACCCTCTCATAAACCACATAGTTCACCAACAAAGCTGTTTCCTATTTGCATCTTATTCTTGTTAATCACTTCTCTTATCTATTTCAATCAATTAATAAAGAACTACAAGCTTATAGCACAGCAACTCAATCCTTGACTTGTTTGGGAAATGCTCTTTATTTGACATTACTCTATATTTCCGCATGGCTGTGACCTTTAAACATTGCAAAGCAATGCAGCTTCAGGAAATACACCTACCAAGGTAGAAATGATACACCAGCACACATTTGTACTGTTGCATAGCCTACAGAATCATGCAGCAGAGCCCTAACCCAAGATATCTACTCATTCCTTCTCCAATAGTTCAAACTAATTGATGCTTTTAGGTTTATTAAAAGGTTTATTAGAATTTACATCCCTTGGACAGAAATCAAATATCCTTAATGAGAAGACTGAGGCAATCATGTGCAGCTTTAGATTTGCATAATGAAATCATGAATTATAGAGTCACACACCTGCGATGTTAGCAAGGGGGTCTGCGAGACCCATTGATTTCAGGCTCTTTAATTTCACGAGAGCACATGATCTGTACCGTTACAGCAGCAAAGTGTACAAAAACACACTCAAAAAAGACATTGAGAAACAGACTGTGGCCGCTTGAACAGACTGCCATTTTTCATAGCCAAACCGCTCTCATTATACAGGCTAACGCCTGCTGAGGCAGAACATCAAGGGTGTTTTGAGAGAGCCAGACACCTGACACATTCCCTTATTCATTCTCATTAGCTGTCACCGCTTGTGTTTATTATGACCCAGGTGGATGGTTGTTTTCCTTCATTCCTGTAGTGTTGTCCACACCTGGGTCCTTTTGCTCTAATGTATTGCGCGTTGAGCCAGGCCGGCACGCATATAATTGCAAACACTGCACTGAGAAGGATAACTGGGGCACAAAAGCACACCATCCAGACATAAAATATATTTATAATGCACAAATAAATGATAAACAGCTCCACTTTAATGATCACTAGTTTAGTTGGTCAGCCTTGAAAAATATGATTCTTCCATTTAAACGCAGTTAATATGAAGTCAAAATCTTGTTTGTATTCTCAAGGCGCATTCTTTATCAGGACGGCTGCACATTATTCCAAGTGTTTGTCTTGTAATTTCTATCCAAATGTGCTTTGCCTCAAACAACATTCAGTTTTAATCTGATATCACAAATCTTTCTTATTTTGATTCCCATTTGTAACACCCACTTTCCTCATTAAATACACCATTTAAATACATCAGATAGCAAAACTAAATGCAACAGAATTTGTGACGCTCAATATGAGATTTAATTGATCAGTATCTGTCTATATCGGATATTAAATTGCATATGTTAATTTCTCCTTATTTCAACATTTAAATGATCTCTATAACAGCAAAGACATTAACGTGACAAAAGATTTACAGTACTGTGCAAAAGTCTTAGACCACTGGTATTTTCAGCAACCAAAAATTATTTTAAGTCTGTTATTTCTATCTTTTGCGGTCAGTTTACATTTCCAAACATTATTTTTGTCATTAATTGTAATAATGCAGTGAGATTATTGTCTGACAACAGCCAGTGCTCCACACAGAGATCTGATCATCATCCAGTCTGTCTGGAATCACATGAAGAAACAGAACAAACTGAGACAGACTCAATCCAGAAGAACTGTGGCAACGTCTCCAAGATGAAGAAAAAACCTGTAAGAGCAACAGCGCTGTTTGAAGTTGCTGTAAAATGAGGATGTTTTCAAAAATAATGGCATAAATAGATTTAATCTATCAATTAACTTCTATTAACTAATGGCACTTTTGTGCATAGTACAGCACGGTACAGTACAGCTCACTTTTGGGGGGGTTTCTACTGGGAACAGTACCTGGTACCTGGTCCTTTTTTTAGTACCACCTCAGCCGAGGTTCCAAGCGAGCCGTACCGTTACCAAAACGATACGTGTAAACTCTGCTGGTCACTGACTGGCCGGAGAAAATCGTCATTACTGCGTCACCGAACTTGCGACACATGACACACCAGACACGCTAGATTTAAATCAGCACAGCCAGCGAAGGATCGGACGCAACTTTTTTGTTTGAAGAAACACACCTTTTTGTATCAACCAAAAATGGCTGTTTCGTGGTCTATTGAGAAAGTACAGACGTTCCTCTCGTTGGTAGCCAACGAACATCCACATGCCGCGAATGAAGGACACCATTCTGTCGATATGCTCCATTGTTGTGTGTTTGTTTGTGGCACGTTTACGATGATGTCTTGGCAGTAAAGGCAGCGCAACTATAAAGACACGTGAACAATCCCGCCCACTCTAAAGCGGTACTAAACTGCAGTGGCAACACAAACCGAGCCGAACTGAGCCATGCCGAGCCGAGTCATTCCACGCGCTGTAAATCAAATAAATATTTGATATTACAGCTTTTGGCAAAACAGCTTCGGTTTCGAGGTACACTTGCCTATAGTTTTTCAGGTAGCTTTGCATGTAGGTTTTTTTCTTCATCTTGGAGACGTTGCCACAGTTCTTCTGGATTGAGTCTGTCTCAGTTTGTTCTGTTTCTTCATGTGATTCCAGACAGACTGGATGATGATCAGATCTCTGTGTGGAGCACTGGATGTAGTCAGACAATAATCTCACTGCATTATTACAATTAATGACAAAAATAATGTTTGGAAATGTAAACTGATATTTCAAACTGACACGCTACCGCAAAAGATAGACGTAACCCACTTACAACCATTTTTTGTTGCTGAAAATACTAGTGGCCTAAGACTTTTGCACAGTACTGTATATTTCAGTAAATGCTGTTCTTCTTTCTAACTTTGTACTTAAAGAATCCTAAACGATTATCAGATTTCCATCAAAATAAGCATCACAACTGTTTTCAACAATAAGAAACGCGTGCTATTATAAAAGGACATTAAATTACAATGAACAATAGTATATTAACATCCAACATAAATGCTGCAAAATAATGTTGCTCATAGCTATTTGCATTTACTACATGATACTAACATTAATCAACGAAACAAACCTTAAAATCAAAGTAATGACCACATCATCAGTCTATCAGTATCAGAATTTGTAATACTGGACCATCCCTAGTTAGAATGCCTTTTCATGTTGACTCAATCTGTGATTCAATCTGTTTTTCTCAGATGTGAGGTGCTTGTTCAATGATGTGAACAGCAGTGTTACAAACTAGACTGCCAATTGACCTAGTCCCATTCTAAACACATTTTCTGTGCGTGTGTCTTTCTTCTATCTCTCTCTTCAGCCCTCTCTCATTCTCTGACAGACAGTGGTCAATATCTGATGGACCAGGACAGCTCTCTCTTTTTCCTGTTTCATGGATCCCATCGATTGGTCTTAAGAACAATTATAAGGCTCTGCTCTATTCTACCAGGTGTCACAAAACTAACACACACATCTGTGTTGTTTTCACCTGTAAAACTCCCATATACCTCACTAAGACTAGCCGAGACGTTTAATCATGGTGCTGAATAACACTAATGACTGCTTATTAATAGTTGGTAAGGTAGTTTAGTTTAGGCGCTGGGTGAGATTGGGGATGTAGAATATGGTTGTGCAGAATATATGCTTTATAAATATTAATACACAGCCAATATACAGCTGTGTATGCTAATAAGCAACAAGTTAATAGTGAGAATTTTCTTTTTAAATCAAAGACTTACCAAAATACTTTTATTTAGCAAGGACGCATAAAACTGATCAGAAGTGGCAGTAACATTTTGAAAGGAATCATACAAAGACAATTTTCCACAAGCTAATATTCTTTAGGGTCTCAATGGAAAATTTGTAATGTAGTTTGTATTAAAATTTGTCAAAGATAGTGTAAAAAACGCAAATATTAGCCTGTCAAAAACAGCTCTTTAGAAATCACTCTGTTCTGTGTACTTCCCCTTTAAATCTTTACAAGCTCTGCTGACTCCGCCCCTCTTTTTTCCGAGGTGCTTTCGGAGGATCTTTTTTAGCCGTATTCATAGTGAAACTTGCTAATTAGCACTTTATAATGAAAGGCGATTTGCAAAGATTCATTAAAAGACATTATACTCACTGCTTCTGTAGGTGAGGCTGGATCATGAATGATTCGCGCGAACATAAACGCATTTCGGTTGATCAAGGGCCTTCAGTTACTCAGATGTCGGGGTAAATGACTACTGCTATGTTCATTAATACATTCAACAACAAAACACCTCAATCGCTTAGGAGTCATGCTTTATCATTGTAGGGTGGTTGTGTACACACACTCCCAACACACATTTCCGTGCATGTGGCACCGGATAACCACAATGAAGACTGGTGTAATGGCTGCGGAAAATTAAATTTTAAAACAAAGTAAAAAAAAAAAGTTTTAATAAGTTTTAACAGTATTTTGGTTCAAATATGGTACCCCACAGCAAAAATCAGAAGACAAAGCCTTGCACAATTAGCTTGAAATCACCGCTTTGTTGAGGATCCCTTGAATAACACTGACACTCTGATCACATCTCATTCCAGTTTGTTTTCCATGATGACTCATTTTAGCACGTTCAAAGAACAGATACTGAGTATCAGACAGGCTGTCTTGCAAACTCTTCACTCATAGCTGCAGATGCCCAGCGGGCAGCGAAATAATGGCTTCCTATCTTAATGTGAATGGCACACTATACAGAGTCAGTGTGAGTGTTATGTGAAAGTGATTAAAGCAAGCAGCGAGTCGTCCTCCAGGAGTCAGTCCTTCCAGTAAGGGCCCAAGTTCCTACTGCACATCCACAGCAAACTCTCCACGCTTAGATCAGCAGGGCCTCCAATTCCCTTCTCCCTGGGGAACCATCTAATGAAATGTGCAGCAATTCTAGAAGCCCTACAAGCACAGTGTAATAACCAAAACGACTCTATTTAACAAGAACAAGGCACATAAATCACAGGGCATGGGAACTTCTGCAGCACATTTATGCAAAGGAAGTTTAGGCTAAATGTAGGGCTGCACGATTCGGGAAAAATGTCACATTGCGATTTGCGATTGCGATACGATATATAAGTGGTTTGACTCAACTTGCTTGTTATCAAGGAAAATGCACACACAGACTACTAATAATGCTGAAATCTGTATTTCTCAACTGAGAATTTGAGATACATTTGCTGTAATGTAATCGCATAGGCTGACATCGCGATTGCGATATGATTAATCGTGCAGCACTAGCGAAATGTAAAAAAGTCATTATTTTTTCTGTTCTGTAAAACAAAACAAACTGTTAAGAAGCAACTGTGCTCATTCCGTTTGAATAAGCATGAACAGAAGCTCTGACATTCATCCCATTTTGGTTTTCAGAGAAGAAAGAAAATAATATCAGGGTAACGACTTGAGGGTGAGAAAATAAAGACAAACTTTTTCTTTTAACTTGGTCCTCACCCCTTGTCTAATGGAAGATGTGGCCAGACACCATCCATGTCTTCAATGGTGCTTCTGACAGCAGTAGTTCATTCATTCCATACACGCATGATCTGCTGATGAACAGCCTTCTGTCTCTCTAAACACATTCATTTGCAACATGCCAGGCTGCAGGAAGAGTCCAAATGTTACTGGGCTGAGATAACAATAAAAAGGTTTAGAGGAAAGCAGTCAGAAATATGTAGTCAGAAAGAACTGACTTGTTTCTTACAAGAAGAAAAAAAAAGAAAAAATGCTGTGATGCCTCACGAAAAAGTACTGTGGAAATACCTTGAGATTAGATGTATATGGTACAAAATATACCATGGAAATAAATGAGTACCATAATTATGCACAACCATTCAAAAATGAAAAATTAATGTTTACTTCTTTTTTTTTTAATGAATGTTAAAAAGACTCTTTTGAAATATTATTAAGATGAAAAAAAACAAAATAATTTATTCCAGTCATGACAAAGCTGAATTTTAAGCAACCATTACTCCAGGCCTCAAAGTCACATGACTCTTCAGAATTTACTTGCTAAAATGTATTATGATTATCAACGTTGAAAACAGTTGTGCTGCTTATTTCTGTGGAAACTGAGCTTGCCTTTCATAAGGATTGTTTAATGACTTAAAATTTCATAGACACAGCAATTAAAAAAATAACGTCTATTTTTTTTCTAAAATTGCCGGTTTTGGTAATCTTACTGAATAAAAGTATTAATTTCTTTAAAAATAAATCCTACTGACCCCACAATTTTTAAGCAGTGCATACAAAAGCTTTTAAAACGGTTGTGCAAACTTCTGAATTCAGAATCTCAATTCAGATTTTAAATAAATAAATAATGCTGAAATTTAAGAGGCATTCTCAACTGTTTTAAATCAATCATGCAAAACTCTATTCAGATAATATTTTAATATGCTTCAAGCTTTACCGTAAAACCATGCACAAGTTGGCCTTTTAAAGGTGAATTAAATAAATTTACTTTGATAGTCCACTTTAGACAATCTCCTAACAGTAAGTAACTTTGCAACTACATGTTAACTAGCAGTCATTAGAGTATTAGTAGACTGTCTGCTTAATATCTTCTAACACTTTATATTGATGGGTCCACAACATACTGACTATCAGAAACTTTGCAGTCATATGTCAACTTATACTACTAACCCTAACCCTACTCTAACAGTCTAATCTTAAAATGAATAGACATGTTGCAAATGAATGAGAATTAGTTCACATGTACTGTAGCTACAAAGTTACTTCAAAATAAAGTATAACCCAAAACTTCAGTTCCATCCATTGACATCCCAGATTCCTCTCAAAAGTAACGTTATCAGTGCAGTAATGCAATGCTACCACATCACGTGTGGGCGTTGATGCTTAGACTGACAGATCTCTTAAACTCACATTGTAATAAAGCATTATGAAGATAAAAGTCCTGTTCTCCAGTGCAGAATGGCAGCAAACCAGAGCAGATGGTTCTCCCTCAGCCTGCTGGTGCCTCGCAGACACTGCAAAAACATAATCGAAGCAAATCTGGCTTAATCATCCCTTACAGTAACTGAAGCTGGGAGGTTAATGGGCTGAGTGCAGAGGAAATGGTGGGATGATTGTGGATGGTTTTCCTTTACAACAAGCACCCGTAGTCATCTTGGATGATGCTCTGCAGTTGATCTAAAGTACCCACAACCAGCATTGAAAATTACCTATTTGACACAGCTGCCAATGGTGGTTAAAATACTGGCCGCGAAACTAAACTTTACACTTGTTTTTATAAAGAAATACTACATGTAAATATGAATGTATCTGATTTTGTTCCTCCGATTACCTTTTTTAGTTCAAGTAATACTCTTGTGTCACCACATGGGGTTGGAAGGAAAGAAACATAACTTCCTAGGCATCTTAGATGATCAAGTTTCCATCGAGGTGAAGTTGTTAGAAGACCCAACCATTGCGCCAGATATTTCATCAGCACATTGAATTGCTCATGTTGCTTATATCAACCAGGGACAGATGTTCTCACAATATGACAAACCTTCAATTTCTAATAAAGTTACCAGTCAACCGATAAATAACTCTATTTACTGTCAGTATCTAATTTTTACACACATTTGGTGTTTAGAGTGGGTTAATTTTGGACCCTGGACACAAGTACAGACTGATATGTGATATTCCTATGTACTTGAGCCCTAGAAGAAAACAGCAAGGACATCCAAGAAATCAAAAAGAAATCAACAGTGTGTAAACAACTAGTGCAACTAAACACAGATAATAAAATTGATTATTTTTAAAAATGCAACCAAGCATACTATCGTGCCTTAATAGCAAAAAAGATCCACTTTATAATGTGGAGAAGGGAAATTTGATTACACTTTATTTTAAGGCGCAAATATAGATTTCAATGATATTAATCTACAATGTGTATTTACAGTATGGTGAGGAGGGAGATTTGGTTTAGTTGCATGCAATTATGCATCATTTATTGTTACTATACTATTATTGTCACTGTAGTCAATCAATCAATCACCTTTATTTATATAGTGCTTTTAACGATATATATTGTGTCAAAGCAGCTTTGGAGAAAACAGTGTCAGTAATGTCTAATGACAAGATTAAACACTCAATTTTCAGCTAAAGGCACTTCATAATGGTATTTTATAGTAAGTGCATGTAAAATGTGCAACACATATGCCATAAAAAAACAAAGTGCCATCAGAAATTCCTCAAAAAGGATATTTTGTGGACTTTAAAAGCCATGTGTCCAATCAAACACTCGCACGTTCATCGATCACTCAGTACTAGCTAGCCAAATTAGGCAGATGACAACATGGAAAGCTTGTGTGACATGCCCTCATTCTGGAAACGCCAACTAAGCATGCCTTGTGCTGGTCATCATGTTTTATACAGAGGACATTATTAAAGTAATCACAGTTAATGATATATTCATATTCCACATGCTTATGCAATTTTGTTTTACATTTGTACAAAATACTCTGCATCCTCCGTGTTTTCCAGCATGATTTCTATTTTCCATATTCACTGTAAAAGTACTTGTCAAGCAGCCATGATGTGAGACTGACACCTCCAGCTGACGCCCTCTGAAACACTTAGCCTCCATTTTCTGCCTTCCTCTCCTGTCTGACTCAAAGCCCACTTCACGCGCTCCTTTGCAGCTCATATGTCTTTTCTTCCTCTTCTTTTGGGGTTTTCTTCCCCCCGACAAATTCAAGCTCTCTTGATCTACATCTGCAGTTATACCTTTGCAATTAATCCTTTTCTCCGCCGCACCACTGAGGTACTAATCAAGCTGTTCTTCTAGATGAAGTCCTGCGAATGAATTTGAAGTGCTGCTGTATTTGTCGCGATAAAAAAATAATAATGTTTAAAAGCTGCTCCAGATTCTCTTGCCATTTTATTCAGGTTATTCATCACTGGAGTAAACTTTATTTTAAAAATACATAAAAATGTGTTACTTTTATTATTTGACACTATTTCTTGATCAAATAAAGGTAGTAGGTAAAATGGCAGGCTAATGATGCATATGCATGACACTGAAGTCATGTTTTACACAAACAAAATCAATAAGTGATTCTATCACACTAGACAACATGTATACTTCAGAAATTTTGATGTGTACTGCCTGGTCTCCCTGAAATTTCACAGTAAATGCCTTACTGCAAACAAAATTTAGCCTTTTTTCCTTTTTTTTTTTTTTTTGCCTGAGAGATTTATTTTTTCTGGTTATTGAACCTGGAATATTTGTTTAAAGCTCCTTTGCACTAGCAGATCCATTCTGGGCATCGATCATCTAATAAGAGCATTCCTATCTCTGACGTACAGTAACGTAATGGAAAAGGGCTAATAAAATTACACAGACAAATTTTAGACCGTGCTTCATCTTTCTGTCTGCCCGAGCACACAGACATTTTTCTCCTTCTGTCCATTAAAGGAGACGTTTGTTTTGGCTCAAGTCACATTAGCTCTAACCAGAAATGGTCCAGTGTACCTGACCTTTCTGCCACTTATTGACAGGATATACTGTAGTATAAATGATGTTAATATTTTGAATTGCATTGTTGTTGCATTTTTCTCATTTGAAAGTTGCTCAGGACTTCTAAATGTAAAAGATTGTGTAATATAACATAGTTTTGACTTATAATATGCATTGTATAATAACTATAATAGCTTCCATATAACACCTAGCAACAGACTAGCACATTCCGAGGTGTTTAGACTTTCTCCACAAACACAATAAGTTTCCATTTGTCCTGTTATAAACCGCAAGTAGGTCAGCGTGATATTGGAGAAAGGTAAGTCTATTTAAGTGAAATCAGTTCTGTGTGTGTCTATGTGATTGTGTTCAAATATTGTCTTGAGATCCAATCCAGCATTATAAGAAGGTCAGGTTAAAAAGGCTTACAAACTGTCTAACACCTGTGCCAAAACTAGCAACTGTTTTTTACACACCTTCACGCTATTCAATTTACCTGGAATGATGGGTTTCGTTGAACTAAATGCAAAAACCAAAAAAAACGTGATTCGCCAATTGTCACGGAAGTTTTGAAACCTTTTCTGCTCCGAGTAAAGCTAGCCGATTTGGAATGAAGTAAATACAAAACACCCTGCAGAGTATGACGCACTAAGCCAGCAACACAAAGCCATTGAACAACAATGCAGTCACACTGCAGATGCACTCAACACACAGAGTCAGGCTCTTAAGAGCGTTATGGGAAGTGTCTGTGGCTGCTGATAATAGCCTTTTGCTCCCTTAGGAGTCATTTTAGCTTTACAGAGTGCCTTAACAAACATTGAAGGACAACGGCAATTCTCAACGGTGTTTATCTGGTGGCAAAAGCTACACGGTTACATCAGAAACACGGAGATCACTGGTCAGATGCCATCAGACAAACCGAAGGGCATTGGAGGTTCTTAACGACACCAAAAGTGATGTGAAAATATCATGTAAAAGAGACTGAGACAACTGTACTGGGCAAAATGTCTTCAATCACAACTCAAAACCCGCTAGCCCATTGCTATTGAGTTAGCAAAAGCAAAAAATAACAACTTATTTGCTACGCTCTTATTTGCACTGACACAGAAAGCCTTATTTCATACAGCGTGCTATCACAAAACTGTCTCAGCAAGCACACTCGTGAAGACAATCGGCTGTGTTAAGTAAATGTAAACTGCAAGAAATTATTATTATATTGGTTCTGTGCAATAAAGCTTAAAGAGACAGCAGCCTAAAAAACCTGCTGCTGTTAATTAAACAACTTCCAACAAAGAATAATCTATTCTTAATTTCTACAGTGAACACTATGCCTTACATTTCTGTACTGGAAAACCAATTAGGCCTGATTTTAATTGTAACTTGGTTATATATTATTTCTGTGCTTCAAATGTTTGTCCTTTATTAGTTATTCACTGGGGCTTTTGACACTTTGAAATTGAAATAACTAAGTAATAATGATGACTGATTTAGGAACTTCTCAGAGGTTTTCGCTTCATTATTCATTTCATTTCATTATTTAATTTCGTAAAAAAATATATACATACACACACACACACACACATATATATATATACATATATACATATATATATATTTTTTTTTTTTTTTTTTTGTAATGGCAAAAACTATATATATATATCAACAATTTTTTACCCTCATTGGCACATTTAGGCAAAAATGCGGGAACAAAAATCTAAATATTAATAGAGATATATATATATATATATATATTCTACACTGAAGTCAACTGTAACATGCAAAAATAAAACTAATAGAACTGTATTTTAATAATAAAGACACCTGAAAAATGTAAACATCATCTGTAAGACTGCTCTTTGATACACACTGGAACAAAGTGTATCGTGAAAAGCAAAAAATGTAAACACTGGATGTAGTCAGTTTAAATTTTACATTGAGAGTCAGAGAGAATCTCATTTAGTCGCACCATAATTCAGAAAATACTTAGAATAGGCAGAAAACAATACATTTTGAGAGGGAATAAAATGTTGTACATCATCAAGCAAATTATCTTGTTGTCATCAAATCCCTCTGTTAAATACCTTCAGGATGCAGACAGGGATAAAAATGTAAAGTCTGGTGTGTGGATTTATTACTGAAGTGGAGATATACTGTATGGCTCAGCATAGGAAAAAAACTAATTTGGAGAAAACAGCCTTCAAAAATATGTATTGTTGTTGAAATCTATTGATACAAATAGTTAAAGGGATATAAAATAAACTTCTTTTGGAGATTTTCTTTCCACTAGTCTGAAAAAATAATTGTGAAAAACCTGAAATCTTTAATTTGACAGGCGCATTAAAAACTGAGTTTTTGCGTGCAGTGTCTCCTCTTAAAACAATTATAATGTTATAATGTTAAACTTGAACCTCTTATGCTTTTTAACATTTCTGACAGCTTAATTATTACTAAATAAATGCAATCTCAACCATATTAAGTAAATCAGCAGTTTTTTGGGTAACACGTCAGAATAGGGGGTCAGAATAATGCATTAGTTAAGCATTAATTAATGGTTAATTTGTTCACAATTAAGCATTAGTTGAGCAAAAACACACTAGTAATTAATTAATTAACATTTTAATTATTAATTAGTAGTGTGTTTTTAAACCATTAATTAATGCTTAACTAATGCATTATTCTGACCCCCTATTCTGAAGTGTTACCGTTTTTTGTCTTTGTTTTTTTTTGTTTTGTTTTTTTTTTTGAGTTCATAAAAAAATATATTTGTCTGCTATTAAAGTCAGTATTGTGATAAAGTCTTCCTGAAAGTAAATATTTGAACTGTATTTTTACTGTTGGCACATATATATGTTTCTTAATCCAAAAGATGACAGGTAGACCCGCAGTAGTCTGTGAGTTATGAAGAAAATATATATAAATGAAAGAAAATATTAAAGAACTGTCCCCAGTCTCCCCTATGTGAAGATCAGAAGAGTCTGATCCCTCAAGTATTGAGTCACCTCTAGAGCGGAGCGGTATTGTGTGTTCTATCTTAGACCGGCAGGGTTATTATGACTAGCGGTGAGGTGGGTGTTTGCAGTCTTTGATCATTACTGGCTTAAATTAGGATTTATCTCAAGCACATGACTTCACTGACAATCTGCATGTGATACTTTGTGCTCCGTGTCAGTCTCACGCATGTGTGCCCACATCTACACACACACACACAGCATGGGTGTTTATCCACACGCTGAAGGACAGCAACAACTGTAGCTCAAAACGGGAAGTCCCTGTCTTTCTGTGGCCATTACGCCACAGGCATGATCAAACTGAGATAATGGCAGCCAGTATGTAGGATTGAAGCTACCGCAGTGATGACAAATTGATGCATCACACCAGATATCTGAAACAGACTGAGACCTGTCCAATGTGTTTATATCGACGCATTTTCCCAACATTCGTACATGCCTAAACAGCACACATCCTCAAGCTTCATCAGTCTGTGCTGCAGGCTAAAGTCGCCATGAATAAAAGATGAGGTAGATGGACCCTGTGTCTCACTATCTACTCAATCAACACGTAGTTCGCAGTCACAGCAGAAAGAGATACAGTAAATAAGTCTGTAGCATTTCAAGACTCCCCAGATCTGCCTTTAGAAAACATGGAATACAAACACCTAGTGACTTGTTGCTTTAATAAAATAGTACCACATACCCTTCCCCCCACCCCACCCCCATTAGTTAATTAAATGTATTTTTTAATAATCAGTTTTTTGTATTATGCCTCCTAGGCTGCATTTATTTGATCAAAAAAAGAAAAAAACGGTAAAATATTACTACAATTATTATAATAGCTGTCTATTTTAGTAAGCTTTTAAAATCTAATTTAATTCCTGTAATGGTAAAGCTGTCATTACTTCAGTATTTGATGTCACATTATCGCTTTGTTACTCAAGAAACATTTCTTATTATCAATGTTAATAATGCTTGTATTTTTGTGGAAACTGTGAGAATGCTTTGATGAATAGAAAGTGTTTTTAAAAAACAGCATTTATTTAAAATAGAAACCTTTTATAACAATAAAAATGCATTTATTGAGACTTTTTAACAATTGAGTACAACCTTGATAAATAAGATCATTAAGAATTTTAAAAGAATTTGGATGATGGTGTATTACTGCATGCGATTTCATTACAGAAAGCATTACAGGACCCTCATTCTTCTAAACTGATGTACTGAATAAAGCCACGCATAGATGCCATGTAGCAACATTAATTACAGCAAAACAGAATCTCAGTGTTGCCATCTTTATGTACTTATAGGCACAAAATTAACAGTGTTAATATGAAATGTGTCAAAGGAATGTTCCTTAATTCATAAATCACTTTACAACTACTTTATGAATAAAAAGTGCTGAACAATTATGAAAAACTGCTGGTCATCCACCAGAATTTGATGTCGGAGCAATCTGATAATATTACATATGAACCACTATGCGTGAAAGGGATTTAAAAAAAAAAAAAAAAACTACTCAAAGGACCAGAATATACTCAGCTCCGAACTATTTATTCAATTAGCGTAAGCTTCATGGTTCCTCAGTTAATCAGGGGGTCTGGGGCAAATGTTGCGTTTGCACTAGTCTCATGAGTGTAGCATCATGGGAAAGCACTCTGTGTGAATCCATTTGATTTTAAAGCTATGCTAATTAGCAGCGTTTAATTGGAAACAGAGGGAGTGCCATGTGTGGAATCTGACAAGTGGGAATACAAATGGAATGGAAAACCAACAATCTTTCCAGTCTAAAATCCTCTATAGAGAAAGTTCTAACTCTAAACTCTAATAGGACGAGTTAAAAGGCAGATGAATGCACTTCTGCGATTACACATTCTATAGACGCTTTCAACGACAACAACATTAACAAACGTTACTGCGCATGCATTCTTTTCTGGCCCTAACTGAACTTCCGGTAGACATCCCAGTAGAATCAATAACAACAGCTTAGTCATTCCAGAGTAGATTTTTTTTTTTGTTCGCAAAATATTGATTGATGTCTTAAGACACGAAACGATCGGTTGTTGTGAGAAACTGAACAGTATTTCTATCATTTTTTACCTCTGATA
>JAUMHQ010000315.1:2935670-2950395 GCA_032361165.1 Enteromius paludinosus | reverse complement strand
ACAGTTAGTAAACATTATATATACGCTCAAGAACAAGGCGCTTATAGATGCACTTGTAAACTGTTTACTAACGCATAACAATGGTTTATTAAGGATGAAATAAATGCTTACTAATGCTTAACTAATCATTCATAGTGTGTAGTTATTATAAAGTGTTACCGAAATTTCTATTTCAAATGGATATTGTTCTTTTGAACTTCTTAGCCATCAAAATGTATTGTGGTTTCCACAAAATATTGTGCAGCACAACTGAAGACTGGTGGAATGGCTTCTAAAAAGTACAGGAATATATATAAAAAAATTAGATATATAAAATATAGTTATTTTAATTTGTAGTAATATATCACAGTATTACAGTTTTTACTTTATGGTTAATCAAATAAATGCAGCCTGGGAAAGGACTTCTTTTGAAAACATTTGAAAAATCGTACCATTTCCCAGACTTTTAAATGGTAGGCTATGTCTAATATTTTTCACGTTGTGTAACAGATGAAAAGTGTTAGGTTAGCTTGAGTTAATGTGCACTTAGACTTGCATATCCAAAGTTTTGACTTGCTGTGTAAGGTCTAATCCACTTAGCAGCTTATTCTGAGCAAGTGCCGCCCACTTAGGCAGGAAGAGGCCTTCTAACTCACTGCAAAGAACACAGCTAGCTGTTTCGTCTTGTCTTCATGTATCAATAATTACTGGGTTTATCTAAAATATTCCTTTTCGCAATACTCTGAAATATAATCCTTGCCCTCTGAGACTGAAAATGATGTAATACCATTACCCTTAGAAAGAGGGCAGTGTGTCTTTTCTGTCTCCCGTCATAAGGCAGAGTGGTCTGAATGTTAATTAGAGGTGCTGAGAACTGAAATGAAGGAATAGAGCTGGTCTTATTTCAACACTGGCAGACTGGCCCAGTGGTTGAGATTCACTGTCCGCCTTCAGGCAAGATTAATGCAATCCCACCAGTCAATAATGGAAAGGGGGGATGCACTCATTCAAATGTAGCCGGTGAAGTCATTCAGGGCAAAACAGAGCATAAATTCAGAAAAGGTTCATGGGAGGAGCGGGCAAGTGTATATTTTCTCATGTGCTAAAATCTCTCTTTACAGCCATCTCCATATCCAGCCACCCTTACCCTGGCCAAGTGCAAGACGAGGATGTCATGTAAGAGCACACACACACATATATATATCCATGCATGCTTGCACGTCCTTCTGTCTGCCAGCTAAAGCAGATAAAGTACTCTGTGGGACCAAATACAGACTGAGCGTATTAGTTTGGCCGGTAAAAAAAAAGTCACAGACCCAGTGGTGGGGAAAAGAAAGCAATCAGCCAAATGATGGGCTTTAGATAAGATATGCAAACATTGCACTGACATTTTCATTCTAGTGGAGCACTTGAACTAATGTAATTTGACTCCTGTATTTACTCCTCTTTGATTTTTTTTTCCTGAGCTTGGCTTATTGATTACTAGCCCAATATAATGTGTGTTTACTCTGAAGGTGGTTCGGAGGTTAATTGATTCAACGTCGCCACCAAACATGCTTGTATTTTGAACACTGTGGTGCAATTTCGACCGTGCCTAAATTTGAAAGGCACGCTCTGTAAGATGAGTGCAATTGTTTCGTTCTCGCAGCTAGGATGAGTCTGGCTTGTCGCCTGCTACTTAGGCCTGAGAAAGGGATTTCTTGAGAAGGGAGACAACATGCAGAGAAGGCAGGAAAAGGAAGAAGAATGGGTTGGCTGCTCAAGAAAGCCTTTGTGAGGAGCTGAAAAGAGCAGAAAGTAATGCATTCGTATACCAGACACTTATATCAAAAGCAAAGTCCCTTTAAGGCAAGTCAAGCACTTGGTGGCCATATTGGTAACAGCCTCAGGCAGCTTTTCAAGTACAAATAGAGTGCTGCAGGAAGGAGTCCTGAAACCCAGAATCGAGTTCGCATTTTGAAATTAAATGACTGAAATAAGGTCCGAGGTTAACCCAAGCTCAAAATATTTTCATGTTTTATTCAACAACATGTATACATCAGTAAAACCCCCCTCAGGATTTTTTTAAGCTTATATGTATCTTGAAAAAGGCGGTTGCTAACAAGTGGCTAAATGCGACTACAGTGATTGTTGGGGACATTGATCAACATTCTACAGAACTGAAGTTGTTTAAGATGTTTAAGAATCTTAACCTTTTGTTCACAGAGTTTATTTTCTGCAATAACCCAAAAGCCTTTGGAAGCCATTTAGCTTTTTTTTTCCAAGGGAACCTTTCTACAAAATTACGTCATCCCTTCAGCACTTCTTCTTCTTCAAAATCTTAAAATATTATGTTTCAGTTACATATTTTAATGTGTGATTGCTAGCCTTGTCTTATTGCTGGTGAAATCTGATTGCCTGATGGTAGTCATATTTTTGAATTATACGTTTGTTGTTATCTTAGTTAGGACCAAAATCGATCTCAAGTGTTTTAACCATAGTTTATTGCCATTTTATCTTGAGGTTTGTCATTTTTATTGCAACTGCCTGGACAACTTTTCTCTAAGTGACACTGAATGTAATAAAATAATCTATTGTTCTCAGGAATTAAAGCTAATATAGGTAATGTCCAGTAGTCTTTATTTGCGTCAAATGGTGTTGGATTCAAAGTAATGATGAGTGCTACAATATGAGCAAGACAGTGTAAAAAAGCTGCAAAACAAAGTTCCAAAAATTGTCTAGAAAAGTCTGAAGCTATAGAGAACCAGTTCGCTCCAGTTAGTTTCTTTTGATGTCATTGATCAACGAACTGAGCCCTTCTTATCTGAATATAAAGCGATCTTGGCTTTTTCATTCAGGCTCAACTCTCTGCGGTATGGGTCTTCTGTCTTTCCCCAAGATCAGTTCGTTCTTATTTGTCCTTCATTCGGAGTGTTTTTTTTGGAGGCACAGTTGTTGAGGGCAGAGATGGGATGGAGAGGGGCAGCATTAAAGGCAAAAGCTCAGCTGGTGCCTGGTAGAAGAAGAAGAGTCCTGCTGAGACTGAACTCTTGATCGTCTCTGACTCTGTCTTACACAATTCTCACAGATAGAGAGATCTTAATTCTTATGGCTTTCATCTTTTCTCCTCACTGTGTCTGGTGCTGCTGTAAGTGCATTGAGCTTGACTAAAGAACAGTGTTAAGCTCATCTGAGAGACTGTAGGAAATTTGAAGTGCAGTTTGTCTTGTAAGGGTAAGACAGCATGACATGCATTTAAAATGTCTCTCACTGCACTTGACCACTGATGCAGAACATCTTCTGCTTTGCTAGTTATGTACAAATGCATATGTACCAATTTACTCTATTATTAAACATTTCAGTTGTTTCACATTAACAATTTATTAGTGCATGTAATATAAACAACCATTCAAATGTTTAAACGGTTCAACCGTTCAAATTCAGAAAAAGTTCGAATTCGAACTCTTGAAACAAATTAGGTTCTTTTCAACTTTGTATTTATCAATGAATGCTGTATTATGTATTTCCACAGAACACACACACACACACACACACACACACACACAAAAACAACTTGAGCACCTTATCAACATATTGGGATGTTTTCTGAAAGATGCGACACTAAAGGCTGTTGGCTGCTAAAAATTAACTTTTGCCATCACATTATTCATTTTATATATATATATATATATATATATATATATAAACAGAAAGAGTAACAGTATAAAAAAAATCAATGTTGCTGTTTTCATTGTGTTTTTGGTTAAATAAATGCAACTTTGGTGAGCACAAAATACTTCAACAAAATTTAATATTATTATTTACCCTTTACTTTCTTTTCATCTTTTCAAGGGTGGGCGGTTTGGTCAGCATCCTGGTTGCTCTCTGTGTCCTCACCGGTTACTCCATCATGACTGCCAGCTTTGTCATCTATGAGGTTCAGGAACATCACACAGGCTCCAAGAGGCTCCAGCAGATCTCTGGCATCAGCGAACCTTTCTACTGGATCATCAACTTTTTCTTTGATATGGTACTTCAGTATAAGTTGATACATTTTAGCCTTTGGAATCTATTGTATTGTTTTGGAACAATTCCACAAACAAGAAATTACAACCCAGAATACATGAAAACCCTATTTTTGAGCTCTAAGATTAATGCAAATTCTATTATATAATATTTGTAATATGAATCGAACTAATAACTTTAATGCCACATGCATTCATGTAAATTGACCAAAGTGTTTACTATGCATATTACATAAGATTTGTATTTACGAGGTCATTTCTATGTCATTGCAGACTCTTTACATGGTACCTGTGGTCCTCTCGGTGGCAATGATAGCAGCGTTCCAGCTCCCAGCATTCACAGAGAGGCAGAACCTCGGCGCGGTCACACTTCTGCTGGTGCTATTTGGGTCAGCATACATTAGAGTCCCTTTACCACCAGAGATTTTCCTGTCACAAGACAGACGTCTCATTAGAACGTCTCAGACCTGACAGGTCCTCAAGGCACTGAAGCTTCATGAATGTATTATTCAGCAAATGCTACAGTACATGTCGCAGCATTGGCAAAAGGGGAAGTTTTAGTTAATGCGCCGTCTTTCAGGTAAACACCGGGCTCTCTGCTAGAAAGAGGAGAGCTGCTTGAAGCTTTCCTGCAAGGCCTGGGCTCTGAAGAAGCGATTTCACACACTCTGTCACCCAGTTAATTGCATTGTGGAGAGCAGTGAGGCCACTCACAGTCAGTCTTTAGGCTTCAGAGCTCCAGGCTGCTTGGGAGGCCCTTTCGTTGTGTGAAGTCAGCAGTCTGGCCCGCATTCATCCGCCTGTGAGCTCACCGGCTCTCGGCCCATAAATAACCACACATCACAGCGATCCCACCACTTTCTCTTCAACCTTCTTAATTGCTTTTGTTTAGCTGAGCGGTGTGGACTTTCCAGCACTAACAATACACGCACACAGGCCAGGGAACGTGCACATACACACACATGCAGTACCCCCTCGGTTTAAACACATCCTCTTCCTTGACCCCACCACCCCAATCACCAAGAGTAATGAATAAAAAAGCAGATCATTCTGTGAAGCTGAAGAGGAGAGAGAAAGCTTCACGAAGAGGAAATAGATGAACTCATTTATCTTCTGGCCTCTTAGCTCGACTGTGGAATATATTCTCTCTTTCTTTGCTAAACTCAAAGCAGAAGTCTTACTATGGCTCTTTTGTCTTCCTCTATGTTGTAATTCTTGTCTTTAGATGTGCCACTTACCACATTGATTTCATGGTTTCTTTTCAGCTTCTCCACCTTCCCTTGGATGTATCTTCTCTCTGCGGTATTCAAGGATACAGAGATGGCTTTTATTGGTTATGTTTGCATCAATCTCTTCATCAGTGTCAATACCATCATCTCCACATCCATTATTTACTTCCTGGGTCAGCTCAACCAGAATGACCAGGTGAGAGAAGAGGTTCCCCCCCCCGAAAATGTATATATTATAAAAAAAAATGCGTTTGCACAGTTTTTAATATATGATGAACAGTTTTAAGTGATGTTTTTTTTTTATATAATATAATATAATAGAATATAATATAATACATTTTAAAATGAGATGATTTAAATAGACCTGAGTAGATTTGAATATTGTTCTTCTTTCATTAACTTGCTTTTATTGTCCCTTTCAGAGCATCCAGAATGTGTACCAGACCATGAGCAACATTTTCCTAGTCTTCCCTCAGTTCAGCTTTGGCAATGGGCTGATGGAGTTGGCACGGGTTGACATGCAGGTGCAGATCTTGAGTGGTTTCGGAGTGGACGCCTACAAGAACCCCTTCAGCATGGATGTTCTGGGCTGGATGTTCATCTCCATGTTCCTTCAGGGTTTCATCTGCTTCACGCTTCGTCTGCTACTTAACAAGACACTCCTTCGCAAAGTCAGGTACACCTGAGGCTCTGGCACAGTGGATTCAAACATGGCTGGCACAGAACTACTTTGTTAAATTGTAGTTTGTAGTGCAGCGTGTAATTTTTACATTTGTTATGCATTTGTGTACTTCTTTGTAGATGGTTAGTCTGCCGGAAGAAGAACGTGGTTCAGAGCTATAGCCCAAATGAGGATGAAGATGTGGTTACTGAACGTCTGCGTGTGGACCGTGGCGATGCGAATGCCGATATTCTGCAGGTTAACCATCTGACTAAGGTGTACCAAAGCCTGAACAAGAGAGTCCAAGCGGTGAAGAGGCTGTCTGTGGGAATCCCAGCTGGCGAGGTCTGTGCTATTTTCATTATTGTATTTATTATGAGAGATATTGATAAAAACTAACTAGACACCAATTGACCATGTGGCACTGAAGACTGGAGTTGCGGCTGTTGAAAACTTTGCATTGTCATCACAGGAGTAAATTACATTTTGATTGATTAAATTTGTAATACAATAATTTTTTTACTGTATTTTTGATTGATATAAATGCAAACTTGGTAAGCATAAGAGATTTTCTTTGAAAAAAAAAAAAATACATCTTAATTACTTCAAACTTTTTTACTCAGTAGTGTTTTTCCAATTATCAACATAAACTGATTTTTTTGGTTTGTGAAAACCTGGTGTTCCATATTAATATTAGGATTTATAATACTCAAAAAAAAGTGTACTAAGAAAATACTCTCTGTAAATCAAACATTAAACCTAATGACCAAATCGATTGCAATTTAACCACAATGTGCTGCTATTTACCTGAAAATACGCATGTAGATGTGGTCAGAGAGGGGAAATACAGCTATATTCCCAGAAAGTCTTGTTCAAGGCACTTGGCGTATGCTGTGCTTCATTATATTTCAGCCTAGAATGGTTTTTCATTGAAGATTTATTGAGCTCTTAAGAATAATTGATGACAGCAAAACATTCAATGTTAATGAATGGAAGGTCAATATCTTCCTTAGTGCTTTGGATTGCTGGGAGTCAATGGTGCAGGAAAGACCACTACCTTCAAGATGCTGACAGGAGACATTAGCCCTACTGATGGCTCGGCCAAGATCCGTGACATTGACGGGTATGTCCCCCCCCCCCCCCTTTAAAATCTTGGATCTGTTACTTTTACTGTTGCTCACCATCCTTTTCTAATGCACTCAGACTCTTTTACTAGACATTTGTGTTTGGTTATATTGCATGTTCATAAATCTCCCTGGCCTGTGTCCTCAGGAGATTGGTTGACATCATAGACTGCAGGAGAGAGGGCGTAAACATTGGGTACTGCCCCCAGGTGGACGCACTGGATGACCTCCTGACTGGAGAAGAACATCTCTATTTTTACGCCCGCATCAGGGGCATCTCCAAGAGGGAGATTGACCGGGTGAGGTCACAGCTATATCAATGTCTTTTTCGTTCTGGCCAAGGCCAGTTTCTTATCAAAGTGCCCTACAAAAGTTCATGTTTAATGTTGCGAAGATACCTCTGTGTATGGTTGTCTAAGAATTTCAGCATTTGATATTTGTCAAAGTGCCAGTTTCAAGAGCTCAGATGTTTGGGGTCAGTAAGATCTTTTTTTTTTTAGCAAGGATACAATTAAATTGATCAGACGCGATCAGTGAATTTATGGTGTTTCAAAAGATTTCTATTGCAAATAAATTCTTTTCTTTTGAATTTCCTATTCATTAACAAATTTAGTTTAATTTCCTCAACAATATTAATCAGCGCATCTGTTTTCCACATTGATAAGAATATTAACAATTGTTTCTTCTGAAGGATCACTAAAGATTGGACTAATTAGCTGCTAAAATTTCACATTTGAACAAATATTAAAATACAAAACCGCTATTGTAATAATATTGCAATAAAAGTATCACTTTATTTAAAGTATTTTTGATCAAATTAATGCAGACATGGTGAGCATAAGACACTTTGTTCAAAAATATCTTACCAACTCTGAACTGAAACAGTATAATGCTGTGTATGTACAGTATGCAATAAGCAAATTAAATTTAAAGTCATGCATGCACAAGTTACAGTCAGTTAGTAAACCCTTGCTAAGGACTCAGTACGTTCCCGAAAATACAGAGAGACTCACAACCTTACATTTTGTCATCAACTTGATTTAGAAATGCTGGTACTTTTGACATCGCTTATTATGTGCAACTACATTAAATATATGCTGCTAATAGAGTTTGATGATTTGAAATGAGAGGCAAGGGATGAGGTGAAACAGACAGCTAGCTGTTAAATCATGTCACAACCCGCTGACATCCTTTTTGCATCTGTTTTTTGTCAAGTGGTACTCAAGCCTGATAATGTCTTTCCACACACGTACTGTAAAAATGTCAGGAAATGGAGGTTTAACAGTCATTTTAAAAGGACCAGCATATATTTCGATTGAGACGTTGCTGTTGCCGCCAGGCTTTTTAACTCTTAAAAAAACTTCACCGGTCATCAACCAGTCCTGGAAATCCCTGCTGGACTTCTCAGTAAGATAGGAATAGATCTTAGTTTACTATAGTCCGAATATTGCATTTGACAGAAAATGGTTGGCTCTCCTCCACATTGATTAATGAGGAAGCTAATTAATCTTGCATTCTCTCAGGATTATTGGTAAAAAGCACTTCTGTAAAACTTGGCTTTGGCTGCAAATGTGAACTCTTTATCAGTTTTCCTAAAGGTCGAAACACTGGGAATATTGCTTGCCTAAAGAGTTGCAGTGTCATATTAGCAATTTATGAATATCGATTTCAAGTTGGAATAGTGTTCATATTAAACAAAAGATTTTGGCTATGTGTAACTGTGAATCACAGCTTGATTGCTTTTATAAAGCAGCAGCACTGCCAATATGAGAAAAGACTCCAAAGTTCAATAAATAGGTAAATGTGTGGAATAAATGAGCCTCTAAATCAAATTTTAAAGTCAAAGGCATTTTTTTTTTGTAATGCAGAACCGGCTGTGCTGTTCTCAACAGCTACATCACTAAAGATGCATAGGAGAACCGTTTAGGAGATAAATCACATTGGTTTATGTCTATTTTCTCTGTATTGCCTAACTCCATTATGATCGGAGACTGACTGTGACACATTTATGACGTTATGAGCACATGGCTCCCTGTCAACCTCTAACTTAATTCAGGGTTGTGTCTGCTGATACTTGGCTAGCCTGCAGAAAAAGAATCTTAAATATCGCACATAATCCTTTATAGTCTTAGAACCTTCTCAAAGGTGAGTCATCCACAGAAATTGTGAAAAGGTAGTCCCTTTGTAGATAAAAGTCAATATTAAGAAGCTTTCTGTGAAGCTCGCCACCTACGGTATTAGTTACATTTTTATAAATTCATTGTTTACTCGACCTCAAGTTGTTTCGAACCTACAGCATATGACTTTCACTCTGCCAAGGAAATGCTTTGAAGAATGTTCACGCTGCTTTTGTTTAGACAGTGAAAGTCGACAGCGACCAAAGGCAAGATTTTCAGGGAATCATTTGTTTCTTTTTCTCACATAAAGCTATCGATTGGTTTCAGAAGACTTTAAGAACATGAAGTCATATGTGACTACTTTTGTGTCGCTTTTTCCCCTTTTTCTGGTCACCGTCCACTTTCCTTGTAAGAAAGAGAGCGGCTTGAACATACTACAAAATTTGGCCTTTGCATTATTTGAATAGAAAGTAAGCCATACAGGTTTGAAATGGCATAAAGATGAGTAATCTATAGCCATGTTGGGCTGAGCTAACCAATTACATTTTTAAGTAAAGTTAATATAAAGTGAAACTTTGTCATAAATGAAGTAAAACCGGCACCATGTAATGACGATGTTACCCTTCTATAAAAAGGGCAGGGAAGGAATTGACTTTACAGTCTATGAATACCATTACTCATCTTTTGGCTACCAAGGCTTTGTGTAAAAAAAAAAAAAAAGCTGCTGAAACTTTGAAATGGCTTTTGTGGTTTGGCCCATTAACTTGGATTAGAGGATTTAGAGGAAACGGCTGGTAAATTTTGATGTCCCGAGGGAAGCGTGCCGTACAATGCCGACCCAAAAAGGATGATCTGTAGGTGCACATAACCCCTGTTACACAGAGAGTCCTTTATGGTTTCTTGCAGGTTTATGAGAAGCTATTTAAATTCATAGAATGTCTACTTGGATCCTTTGATGTATGAATCCAATTAGTTAAATGAATGCAGAAACCATGACATGCTCTGTGTGGGGTCAAATGTCAACAGGCATTTAATCAAAACATTATTCAAAGTGACTCATTATGATGTCAAGACCACACAGTTAATGTGTTAGAACAACTTGTTAAACCTTTTTGGGGACAATTATTGCTTTGTTAATCAAAAATAAATTACTAGGAAATTGTGACTGAACTATGAGTGTGGAGCTTGCTTTAAAATAAGGCTGCTTGATTTGGAGGGGGATATAATTGCTATCATTTATCTGATTATAAATTACAAAATTTACAGCGGCTTGGTTTGCTGTGCTTATTTGTAATAATAACCTTAATATATAATAAACTAAAAACATTAAGCAAAAGAAGATATTACTAATAATATTTTACTGTAAAAATATATTTTACATTGTGAAGGATGAAATGATCTGATTTCTTATTAACATGCTGTCATTTCCGTCCAGGTTGTGAACTATCTGTTGAAAAAGTTGGAGCTGAATTACCATAGACACAACACAAGTGAGAGCTACAGTTGTGGAACACGCCGGAAGCTGTCGACAGCCTTGGCCCTGATCGGAAACCCTCAGATCCTTCTCCTGGTGAGCAAAACCTGCGCATTATCCTGCCAGGCTGAGACTAGCTTCTGTTTAGTAAATTATACAGCTACATTATAAATCACTGCGTTGCATGTTGTCCTGAGTGTTTGCTCAGAGGGGTTTGAATGCGTAAAATGTTGCACGCTTGTTACAAACACCTCTGAAATGCGTTGGTGTGCTGTTTGGCCAAAGTCTCGTAGCACATCAGTTATTCTGACTTCAAATTTTGGCTCGGTGCATCGCATGATTGCATTTACCTGGAGAGTGTGTGGGTTGTTGCGTTAGGTTTTTCTTTTGTTTTGTAAGCGCAGAGAAGTATCCCACGTGTTTCTTACTGTACATGCATCCTATAACCTCTCAGGATGAACCCAGCTCTGGAATGGACCCACGTTCCAAACGTCACCTGTGGAAGATCATCTCTGAGCAAGTGATGGGAAAATGTGCCGTGGTCCTGACATCACACAGGTAATTAGCACAGTCAATAAACAAAAATCGGCACACTGCCATTACTGCTCTGAGAAATTGATTAAAATCACAATCTTTCGGCCCTAAGGTCTTCTGCCTGACGAAGACTTTGGGGTCGAAACATTGTGATTTTAATCAATTTTTGAGAAGAGTAATGGCAATGTGCCGATTTTTGTTTGTTGGTTGCCTGTAAAGTGTTTCATATAATCAAGCACCAGCCCCAAATGTTTGGATATGCGCACACTGTATTTTCAACAAGCATTTACTGCTAACTCACACTGCATCAGTTCCTCCAAACAAATAGGTGGTATATATAGGAGAAATGCAGTTATAATTGAATAAGTGAAGTGACTTGAAGTGACCCATACTTGGAATTTGTGCTCTGCATTTAACCCATCCAATGTGCACACACACACACACAGCAGTGAGAAGTGATCAACCACACACACACACACACACCGTGAACACACATGGAGCAGTGGGCAGCCATAGCTGCAGCGCCCGGGGAGCAGTTGGGGGAACGGTGCCTTGCTCAAGGGTCTCACCTCAGTCGTGGTATTGAAGGTGGAGAGAGTGCTTGATATACAACTCCACCCACAATCCCTGCCGGACCTGGGACTCGAACCCATGACCTTTGCAAGTTGCAAGTCCAACTCCCTATCCATTAGGCCACGACTGCCTCAAAATCAATTCACTGACAATAAATCAATAAATGACCAGTCATAAGTTGCACAGGTCTATTTGTAGCAATAGCCTTCTTTTATGTAAAAAATTATTAGTATATTAACCAAATTAAGACATTTGGTAAACTTACAACCATAAATATAGCCAAACTTAATTATTGATAAGTAATATGCATTGCTTAGAGCTTCGTTTGGACGGCTTCAAAGGTGATTTTCTCTATATTTGCACCCTCAGAATTTCAAATAGTTGTATCTCCGCCAAATACTGTCATATCCTAACAAACCTTACATCAATGGAGCTTTCAGATGATGTATCAATTTAAAAAAACTGACCCTTATGGCTGGTTTATATTGCGTTTTTCCTTCATAGTGGGCTTCTCTATTCAGTCATCTGTGAAAACTAGAAAACAAAAGGATAGTTTAAAACAAACTTTAACTAAGGGATTGCCTGAAACCTAAAATAGATTTTAAAAAGCTTTGAACAGTGAGAACATATAGGATGTTTGTATGATAAGAGTGATGCATTTCTAAAGAAAGTTTTGGATGGGTTTGATAGAGATGAACAGAGAGTTTCAGCAATAAGTATTTGTGTCCTACAGCATGGAGGAGTGCGAGGCCCTTTGCACCCGTCTGGCTATAATGGTAAAAGGACAGTTCAGATGTCTTGGCTCCCTACAGCACATCAAAAACAGGTCAGTGGTTTATCTTTCTGTATCCCGTGTTTCCTCCTCCCAATTATTTTCCACGGTCTTCTTTTGTTTTCCACACTTATTGTTGCTCTAGAGCCTGATATCTCCTGCAGACACTTCATAATTTAGTCCCTAGTGATAAAGTAATCTCTGTTCATCTGACAGGTTTGGTAAGGGATTCACGGTGAAGATGTACTTATCCGAAGCCTCCTGCGATGTAGATATGATCAGTAACTTCATGCAGCAGAATTTCCCCAGCACGTGCCTGAAGGTGAGAAGCAGAGCACATCATAATGAAGTTAAAGTTATTGAGAAGCTCAAGTTATTGAACAGTACGGTATATTGTCTTGACGGCAATATGCCATATCTCATTTCAAATAGAAGTAGGATGTTTACTTAGAAGTCTTGAAGGCACAGCAGCAAAATTAAAACAGAAGGTTCGCGGGTCAGAGTGTGGAAATGGTCGTAAAAATTTAATCATGCCTGTTTTTTGGGATACTTACATTATTAGTAGCCCCAAGGTGGAAGTATTTCTGATGTGCGCACTTAAAGTGGATTTTAAAAGTTGACATTGTACACGTTCTGTTCATAAAGGATCATCATTCAAATATGGTGGAGTACCACGTGCCTGTTGCTCCCGGTGGTGTGGCTTCAATCTTTGGTCTGTTAGAGTCCAACAAAGCTGTACTGCAAATCAAACACTTCTCAGTCAGCCAGACCACTCTAGATGAGGTAAGATGTTTTCGGTCATTATTTATTTACCCTCACGCCGTGTTTTCTGGAACACAAAGGGAGATCTATTTGTTTGAAGAATTTCCACAGAGATCTTTTCCATACAACTACAGCCCATACTAGTGATTTGTCAAGCTTTAACAGACACATAAAAGTAGTCCTTGCACTATATCTTTTGAAATCAATGTACTCAGAACAGAGCGAAATACAAATTAAAGAGTAAACAAGTGAGTAGTTCTTGAATGTTTAGTGGCCAGGAAGCAAAGGTGGAAGTGGAAAGAAAAGGAAAGAGAGACAGAGGTGCTGATGTAGTGACTAAACGATTGTCTTGCCTTGTCTCCTTAGGTTTTCATTAACTTCGCCATGGGGAAGATGGACACAGACGAACAGGAAGTCACTGAAGGAACGGACAATGACAGTCTAGACTCGTACAATTCTTTGGACTGATAAAATACTTGCACATTACGGGATTTAATTAACCTCAAAAAGATATTAATTTAATACTTAGGAAATATTTAGGCTATGTCATATTTTGGTGTTGTGATTTTTATGAAAGACAATCTATTTTGTATTGAATAATGAAGTCGCCAAATACCTTATGGATAATTATTGAGGATTTATATAAATAATGATGTGTTAATTAACTCTTTCTGCTCTTCTAAACTTGGGCTCAAGTGTTGCTCAATGTTAAATGAACTTCTTATGGAGGTTTGTTGCTATTTGTATCACCTTAAAAGGGGTAGTATGCAGAAAGTCTAAATTAGTTTACATAGTTTGAGGCAATCCATTAGTCTTTCATTTGTCATCAAACAACTTAGCGGCGTATCAGAGATAATGAAGTCATTTATTTACTAAACTGTACGAAATTTTATTAGCTCTACCAGAAATATATATATATATATATATATATAAATCAAAACATAAATACTTTACACGAACCAACCAACAATGTGTTACTCAATACAGAATTAAATATGTATGCAGAGTGAAGAGTCCATCCTCTTAAACTGCTGGCTGCATCGATGCTGCTCTTGTCTAGAGTTGATATAAATCACAAAGACCTTTTTGGCTCCAAGATATAAATGATTCTTCAGTGTCTGCACATCTTCACTCTCATTAATATTTTCTCTGAAGGCACATCTCTTGTGCAAGAATGTACTAAATATTTCATCGGCCCTTTCCTCTGTCTGCTTCAAGGCACAGTTCCTCTTTTAAAAATGTACCAAGCTTATTTTTACATTAAAGCCTTTTTTCACATGCAGTTGTTGAGCGTTTGTCTTATTGAATGTAGTGTAGTTGGTTCTTTATGTCGTGAGTTGAGGTATGCAATTTCTTTGCATAGAAAATTGAACGCTGTGGAAATGAACTATCCAATGTTCAGACTGCATTTTAAGCATGTGCTATCTATCTATCTATCTATCTATCTATCTATCTATCTATCTATCTATCTATCTATCTATCTATCTATCTATCTA
>JAUMHQ010000315.1:2923000-2935570 GCA_032361165.1 Enteromius paludinosus | reverse complement strand
ACCTACATCTTGGATGCCCTGGGGGTAAGCAAATAAACATCAAATTTTCATTTTTGGGTGAACTATCCCTTTAAGCTGTGTCCTGGTTATTGCGAGACTTTCATGGCCCGAGTCTAGCATGTTGACCTCTCAACAAGTGTGTGCCCGTAACCCATATATGGGTAGATCTTTGCTTTGGGCACCTTACAGCTCCCCTGAGCTGGCATTGTCACAGACCCATCCAGACCAGACCTGAGCGAAAGCCTTTACTTTAACACCAAATGTCCTGCAGTGATGGCACAGAAGTGGCTCAGACATTCACTGAACCATGTCTTCCCTCATTTTCTTTCTTTTTTTTTCACACTTATCTCTTTGTGGCAGGTTGTTAGTTACTTTTTTTTTTTTTTTTGAGAGAGAGGCTCTATTTAAAGCCTTTCTGCTGTCATGGTAAACCTGGAATAATAATTTCAATGGAATTCCCTGGAAATGTCCCAGAAATAGGTCAAATGTTAAAGGCACATGTATTCTTATGACCAGTAGCATTTAATCAGCTAGAAGTGTTACTATAAATGTTTATAAAAATCCTGATTAAGTGATCAAGAACAAGCAGTGGAAATATTTTGATCAACTCTTAACTCTGACTGAGCAGTTGGCACACTTCAGATACATTGAGCTGTGGGGCTCTTGTGAGAATCGTGGGCTCAAATCTGGCCAGTCAGTCTCTTTTCACAATCATTTCCAGTCACTTCCACTATCAACATAGAAAAGACTAAATATCTCAAAGCAGGCCATTATAGAATGCCATAACTAATACATTCAGGTACTTAATTGATGCTTTGTGTACTAAACTGCTCTTGTTTTCTTTACATCTTTAGCTCCCACCTCTATTTGACGGCTGCTTCTTCTACATGCTGGGCTCCTTCTGCAAGCCACCAAAACATGAGCTCATTCAGTTAGTGAAAGAAGGAGGTGGACAGCTTCTGAATCGCCAGCCCAAACCCGACAGTGACGTCACACAAACCCTAAGCGCAGCGGCCTACCATGCCCAGCCTGGTTCAGACCAAGTTCTTTGCACCCAGTATATCTTATATGATCCTCAGAGCTCCTACAAACCCCAAAAGGTCAGAATAGGTAAGGTCTGGTGGGCTCCATCCACTTGGTTTCTGGACTGCATAGCTGCCTTTCAGCTCCTGCCAGTGCCGGAGCATTAGGCCCTATGCTTGGTGTGTTATAATGTTTCAGCTTCATAACATCAAATAAAACTTTTTTCTGCACAAGTGAAATTAATTTTTATCCTTATCGGAAGATAGAGCCAGCATAATTGCTCTGTTTTCATCAAGCTTTATGTGAGGCAAAAGAAAGGGTCTAACTATCCCCGGAAGATTCAAGTCACATGGCAAGTCTCAGGAGAAAGTATTTGCACGCTTTTTTAGAGTCTATTGTGCTTGTTCTTTCTTTCCAGGCCAAATTATGCAATCTGAAAGCTAGAAAATTATGAAAACACTTCCCTTTGTTAGGATACATGACCTATTTTGAGCAACTCGCAACTCGTGTGCAAACCATTCAGAGATTTGTTTTATATTCCCCAAGACAAAACTTACATCTTCATCAGACTTTTAAATGCAGTGCTAATTGCTTAGACGGCTTTTGTTTTAAAAACCCAAATGGTATTCATAAAGTCCAGGACGGGATAATGGGATACTGGCTGCAGATGATGAGGTGGCATTTAGATTAAATGGAAAAATACCCAAAGAGATAAATGAAGAAAATAAGAGCAATTAATTCTCAAATGGGGGCAAGGGTTTTTTTTTTGTTTTGTTTTCTTCGCTCGTTGTTTCTTTAAGGGTTAAAAAATGAAAGATTTCTGGTCGTCTTTGGCCATCTCCCAAGACGCGGCTTTCAATGGGATTAGTCAGGGATGCTCCTAATTGCTATTGATTGCTGTGAGCCGCATTAAATTGCTTCGCCCTCATCGTGCAGGGACGTGGAGGGAGGCAATTAGTGGTGTGGACAGGGTTTGGTGGGGTGATTAATTGGAGGGTATTGAGGGTCCTGTGGGTAGAGGGAAACATGCACCCAACTCTTAACACCTGACTTTGCAAACTTTATCATCTCTCTCTACTAAGAGTTAAGAGCTTTCAAATGCACTTTTGCTGAACAATGTATACAGACAGAAACAATCCTGAGGGCAATGACTCGGATTAGGTTTTGTTTTTTTTGCACGTCGCTTTTGGTTAACTAATATCTAAAGATGTCTTTAATGTACATCCCGGCTCTTTTATTCATCCAAGTTCATCTTTTAGCCAGAATTTATATTAAAATTTCTAATTATTACTTAGAATCTACCCACTACTCAGGGGAGACTGATGAAAAATTACATGTACTAAATGTATGTTTGGAAAGTTAAACTGGATTCCAGTTAAAAAAAAAATGCAATGCCTCGAGCCAAATTCGGACAAGACTAGTTTTCCCTAAGGAAGATTCAAACTTGCCTGTTTATCTTGCACATCTTTGTAAAAAATTTTACCAGCCTAGAAATCCTCTGACAAATTTTGCTTGGGAATATATAAACACCATATCATGCATTTTTTTTTTTTAGCTTTTTCGATTAGATTACCTCTGCCCTCACCCTGCATTAAATGTAAAATTGAAAAACACTAATAATTTGACTGTTAAACGTAATCTGTAGTCAGTTTACAGTTTACCACATTTTCAAAAATCTATTTAAACGTAAAGGGGAATTACATTTTTTTTTTACGTATTTGTAATTATGTTGAAATTCTTATTAGCTGCCAAGTGTACTTTATCTGTTCTTCCCATTTTACATTATTTGGGCTTCTTGCCAGCTGGCGGTTCAAACGCTTCCTGCTGAAATCTGATGTAAAAAGAAAATGAAATCAATAAAGAGAGCCCTATCCTCTGTATAGCAGCATCAGGTACGTGTTCACCTTCATTAATTTCTTCCCTTAATTACTGTATACATGATTTGGTTTAGGCAATCAGTTGTCTGGTGTTAATAATTGTTGCACAAAACATCTGAACGGTGCTTCCTTAGATGTCGGGAGTATGTCTGTCTGTAGGACTGGAAGCAATTTGGTTCTGGCTACTGTTTCTGCTACTTATGATGAAAGTCGCACTTCTTCAATCGCTTTTAGGGGGCTCTAGGATTTTCTTTGTGCCACTTCCTCCTGTTGTATCAGCACTTTAATGCTGTCCTAGACAGTGATGGATGAGTAAACCTGTGCTGGAGTTACAGTAATGGTCTGAGTTCCTCTCTTTCCAGCTCTCTGACCTCAGTGTGGTGACTGTTTTCTTAGCAGTCGCCGAATAAAGTGAACATGTCCCCGGCTCTCCGTGTGACAGAGGGAATGTGATGTTTCTACACTGTAAATGAATGGCTGGTTATAAAATACTGCTGTGTCAGCATGTAGGAAGTGCTCATGTCTGCAGTATCAGATGCCCTGTGCATCTGGCTGGAGATGGAGCTGGTTGGATTTGCTTACAAAAGATAGCAACGTTTAAAAAAAAAAGGAAAAAAAAAACACACACCGGCTTTCTGTTTTACTGAATAACACTTTTTTTCAGTCTATTTAACAAAATAGTTTTGTCTTCATAAATAATACACATTTTTAATCCTCTTTCTAACTCTGAATTCAGAATACACATTAAACGCTTTGAGATATTTACATGTTTATACATAAGGAAGGGCACCTGGGCTTTGTATTGTCCCATAAAAATTAAACACACTTATTATAATGATAATAATAATAATAATTCTCATTTTAAATAATAGGACTGTTAACTTATACATATCAGTGAGTAAAATTTGTTTTAAATGAATAGTTCACAGAAAATTCTGTCATCATTTACTAATGTTGTTTCAAACATATCATAACTATGAATCATTCAGAAAGATTTTGTTAAGATGACCAACTAATAAAAATATATGATCCAACATAAAATAATAACTTGATCATTAATTGGACTTCTACTTCCCTCATAAAACCTCTTATATATTTTGATCTGTTTCTCACTAGTTATTTTACGGCTTCAAAAGACTTTGAATGTAGATCATGAATCATGACTCCAACACAAACTGTTGTATTTTGGGTTCCTTTTGAAGCTTGACAGCTCCAGTTCCTCATTCATTGTAATTGCATGGGAATTCACTATTTGAGACATTTCTCTATCCATGTTCTATGGAAACGAGTCATGTGGCTGAGTAAATGATGCCAGAATTGTCCTTTTTGGGTGAACTGTCTCTTTAAGTGTAAGGACCCTCAGTGCCCGTCAGTAAGAAAAGCTGATTGTTTAACAGTATTTTTTTCCTCTACCCATTATAGATGCAGTTTGTTTGTTTTCAGGCACAAGTTCATATAACAGTTTTGTTTAGAAAAAGAACAATCTTCACAGCTTCCAGCTACAGTTAGTCAGTGTCTCAAAAAAAAGAGAGCAATGGTTCACTTTTACAAAACTGACAGTGAATGGCGGAGACATTGACAGACATTGAAGGCCATGTGCACAAAGAATCAGGTCTTTTTAGAAGCATGATGCAAAACACAAGTTCTTCACGGATGAAGCCGGTCCTTCCTTCAGTGGACGTACTGTAGCTTATTTATCAGGACGCTGTGAAAAAGTACAAATGAGATGTATTCCACGTCATCAGGCCTGGCCATTGTGAATTCCATGTGATTGTCAAAAGAGAACAGTGTTGGGGGAGAAAAGAAAAATACATGAGGACAGATGGGAGTTTTAAGTGCCACAGCTGACTTTCAGTCAATAAATAATCAATTCACTAATATCTCTCATGATGTCCAATTATGTGCGATATGCTTCCAAAACAATAAACAGCTGTCCAGTTTAATGAACATTTAGGGTTAATATATAAAAAACAAGCACAGTTTTTATCCCACACAACAATTCCAGGACACATTTTGTTTCAATACAGACTGAGACTTTAAATACTTCAGGGCAAATCTCACAAAAAATTGTGAAGGTCATATTTCACCCCAAAATCAAGAATTTTGCATAAAGAATATTAAACCTATTTTTAGCACCATTTAGATGTCACATTGTGTCATTAAATTTGTTACCATTTTGAATTCAGCCAATTATTTCCATAATGTAAAAAGGAAATATCTTAAGTATTTATTCATAATGGTTATGTTTCATGTATTAGGTTACATTCATATATATGTATATATATACAGTATATATGTGTATATATATAATATATGAAAACTGAGAATAATGGAATCGAAATTACTGTGTTTATGTGTTAAATTATAGTGCTTATGTTTAATTAAAATACAGTTTTCTGGAAAATATATTGCACACGCCAAAGAAGGGTTCCTGTCGGTTATGGAGAATCAAAAAAAATGCAACAAAAAAACCTAACTGACCTCAAAATTGGCTTCATTTCCATTTAGCAGTTTTTAAGTTGAAATGTGTTTGGACATATTTTTGTGAGATTTACCCACTAATGTGATTTGTTGTTTTGTTTCATTTTCACAGCCATAAATCATTAAACTAAGATTGTATAGTAATTAAATGAATGAGTTTCTCGCAGGGCTTTGAAGCTCATGTTCTGGTGCTACAGTAGATGTATCATTTTAGAACTATAGCAGAGGACAGATTAGCTCAGAAATCCTCCTCTAGCCTGTGATTTGAGAAAGCAGAGCGCCCTGCATCCATTGGGATGGGCAGGCTTAGGACAAAAAGAAAAACAGAAGCCATGGAAACAAAAAGAGCGCCCGCTCGCATAAGCCTGAGCTTTGCTTGTAGCTGTGGGTCATGTTTGCTGCTTAGTGCTTCACAGTCTCGCTTGTGACAGCTAGTGTACTCATCCGCAGACACACTCTTCCTTCAGTATCGCCCTGTTTCTGTGTTAGACCATGCTACACAACATCTTTTTTTTATATGATCAAAGCTGTAATAAATGTCCAGTGGGACTCTAGGGAGCATTTAATAATTGCCTGTCTTCGGCTATGTCATTTATGGAATTTTAAAGTTCATTATTTCAATTGAGACCTAATGATTTGTTGACTTATTGGACAAGCCTTAGCTTCTACATGGAGCTATAGAAAGACGAGACCCTAAAGATAAGTAATGGCATTGAGCGAATGCGTAAATATAGATATATAAACAGTGGTTACGGAAAGTATTCAGACCCCCTTGAATTTTTGTTATATTGCAGCCATTTGCTTAAATCATTTGATATTTTTTTTTACCCTGATTAATGCACACCATATTGACAGAAAAACACAGAATTGTTGACAAAGAAAAACTGAAATATCCCAAGTATACCCTTTGCTGTGACACTGATATATTTAACTCTGGTTCTGTCCATTTCTTCTGATCATCCTTGAGGTGGTTCTACACCTTCATTTGAGTCCAGCTGTGTTTGATTATACTGATTGGACTTGATTAGGAAAGTCACACACCTGTCTATATAAGACCTTACAGTTCACAATGCATGTCAGAGAAAATGAGAATCACAAGATCAAAGGAACTGCCTGAAGAGCTCAGAGACAGAATTGTGGCAAGGCACCGATCTGGCCATGGTTACAAAACATTTCTGCTGGACTTAAGGTTTCTAAGAGCACAGTGGCCTCCATAATCCTTAAATGGAAGACTTTTGGGACGACCAGAACCCTTCCTAGAGCTGGCCATCTGCCCAAACTGAGCTATCGGGGGAGAAGAGCCTTGGTGAGAGAGGTAAAGAAGAACCCTAAGATCACTGTGGCTGAGCTCCAGAGATGCAGTTGGGAGATGGGAGAAAGTTGTAGAAAGTCAACCATCACTGCTGCCCTCCACCAGTCGGGGCTTTATAGCAGAGTGGCCCGACGGAAGCCTCTCCTCGGTGCAAGACACATGAAAGCCTGCATGGAGTTTGCAAAAAAACACCTGAAGGATTCCAAGATGGTGAGAAATAGATTCTCTGGTCTGATGAAACTAAGAGACCCCCCCACAAGATACTGTGGGGGTGTTTTTCAGCTGCAGGGACAGGACGATTGGTTGCAATCGAGGGAAAGATGAACGCAGCCAAATACAGGGATATCCTGGACCAGACCCTGGTCCAGAGTTCTCAGGACCTCAGACTGGGCCGAAGGTTTACCTTCCAACAAGACAATGACCCTAAGCATACAGCTAAAATAACCAAGGAGTGGTTTCACAACAACTCTGTGACTGTTTTTGAATGGCCCAGCCAGAGCCCTGACTTAAACCCAATTGAGCATCTCTGGAGAGACCTAAAAATGGCTGTCTGCCAACATTTGCCACCCAACCTGACAGAACTGGAGAGGATGTGCGAGGAGGAATGGCAGAGGATCCCCAAATCCAGGTGTGAAAAACTTGCATCTTTCCCAAAAAGACTCCGTATTTAGTAGAAGCACCCTTTTGATCTAATACAGAGCAAAGGGTCTGAATACTTAATGTAGGACCATGTGGTATTTCAGTTTTTCTTTTTTAATAAACCTGCAAAAATTTCAACAATTATGTGAGGTTCTGTCAATATTGGGTGCTCTGTGTACATTAATGAGGGGAAAAAAAAGAACCCAAATGATTTTAGCAAATGGCTGCAATATAACAAAGAGTGAAAAATGTAAGGGGGTCTGAATACTTTCTGTTCCCACTGTATATTTATATTCTAGCACCTTCTTTGCGGGTCAGGCTATTGCATTCATTGTCGTCTCATTACCAAATCTGCAGATCTGTTATTAAGTAGCTCATCCATCAGTGCTTAGAAACGGAGTCCAAAAGGTTAAAGGGAATGAATGCTGTTGGATGGGAAAAAATACCTATGATAAATCGCAGGTGCTTGGTGAAGTTCCCATTGAATTAATGACTGGTATTCATCATTGAGAAAAGAGAAAAAAAGAAGAAAATCAGGCAAGTGGGTGCCTGTTTTAAAGAGGATCTATAAGCTCTGCATTAGTTAAAGCTGAACGATGGCCATTGCTAACATTGTGCTGTAATAGGCCTCTGCACAGACATTGGTACGATACTGGAAAATCTTCAGCGAATGTGGGCTAAAAGCAGCTCAGAGTCTGTTTAGAGGTTCTTATTGGTTTAAGTGCTTCTCAAAGTGCAGTTGATCAACATCTTCCTTCTAAGCTGCAAGCTAATTTGCCGTGAGCCGAGGTTACGGATGCGCTGAAGATCAAAAGAAGTGGTTTTGAATGTCGCTTTGAAGCGCCAGACTCTATGCAGATTCCTTCCTTTGTTTTAGCCCTCTGCATGCTGGGCTGTGTGTCTGCCGGGCAGTACCACAGAGGGCAGAGGCGGATAATTTATCACTGCATATTGCCTGATTAAGGAAAATTAAAGTAGGCTGCTGTGGGCTAGCTAATTGCTCAGATAACAAGTTCAAGCTGCTAGACTTTAGGAAAGCGTGTTTGTTTGGGCCTGGGAGAGAAAAACAAGGCTAATGCAAACGGAAAACTCTGCAGCACGATAGTGATTTATAGGATGCACTGGTTTAGCATTCAATGACACTTTTCACAAATAGGGTACAGCCTATACTGAACAAACGGAGAGTTCAATTAAACAGTGATGGGTTTGTTTGTTTATTTATTTTTGCCATTTGGAATCTGTCTAAATACATTCTAAAAATATTTGATGAGTTGTAAATATAGCAACGATCATTGAAGTACATTTTATAAGAAAATTGTTTCAATATTTTTTACTTACTTTTACTTATTTTACTTAAAATGGAATTTATTCTTGTGAATATAAAGCTGAGTTTTCAGCAGCCATAACTGCAGTCGTCAGTGTCACGTCCTTCAGAAATCATTATAATATTCTGATTTCAAGGAATATTTATTAATATCATTATTAATTATTATTGATTAATTTTTTGTATTATTAATTGTTTTTTTGAATTAGTTGTAGTAGTGTACCCCATTCATGGAAAGTGTTTGCCATCTATAATACTGGATATATCCTTATGTGAGTTTTCTTATGAGTGATGCAATAAAATAATTTCCCAGAACAATCGCTGAATAATCTCCATTTCTCAGCTGTGTTTCTCTTGGGCCATTTTCCAATTATGTGGTGTAGATCTACCTTATTCCCTCATGTTCCACTAATTAAACAATTAAATTTGAACTTGTCATTAATCATGTTTCCTAATGAACAAGTTCATACCCCCTAGTTATACTACCACTAAATATAACTCATACTCAACAAATGTGGGAACACATACAGTAGGCCTGTACAGGACTCATGGAGGTGTGGTTTTGTTTATGTAATGTGTGCTATGCTAAAATATCTCACTGTAAGCGCAGACTAAACTGATAAACTTTATCTTCAGATAATTGAGGTGGCATTTTAGGTTAAATGTTCTCATTGAGCACTCATGATCATGTGAAATATACAAACACCGTGTTTAAGCAGCATAAACAACTGATAAAACTAGTGGTGAATCTCATGAAATCTGTCAAGAACATGTCCAGATATTAAAATCACATTTAAAAAAAGAAAAAATAGTATTTTGCACTATGAAACTAAAGATATTTTGACACTTAAGCGTATTGACCCTTAAATTATCATTACAAAATGCTAAATGCTTCACTAATGTATGATTAATGCTACTCTCATTAATATAAAAAAAAATTTGTCTGTTCTGATAGTATTTGTTGTACATTATATAAGATTTAAATGTATTTTACTTATTGTTTTTGCAAATACCTAATTAGTTAATTTTAATAATTGAATATATTATTTTGATATATTTATAATTTGATAGTTTAATATTCTTATTAATTTACTACAGTAAAATATAACATTTTTTTTTTTTGTAAGAAATATAATGACAGTCACTGTGGGGGGAAAAAAATTTTTAAGGGACATATTAAAGATGAATTTGGGGGAAAACAATTATAATGATCCTGAAAACAGACTTTATTTTATGCACCAAATAAATAAATACATGTATATGCTATGGTAATATTTGTTGTACTTTTTATGATATTTTTTACTCTATTTTAATATATAATTTGTTGATTTTAGTCATTTATATTATTTGTAGATTTTAATCATTTGATAATTTAATATTCCTATATTAATTTAATACTGTAAAAATGCATGTCATTAGTGAGAATCTAAAAAAAGTGATTAAAAAAATAAAATAAAACTATTTTGAGGCAAATTGAAAATGCCCATTTTGATAATTTTTTAGTGCAAAAAAGAATGCATTTATGCAAAGTATAATCTTATTCTCCTGATTTTGGAGTGAAATGTTTTCATGAGGTTCACCCTAGTATGAACTCATCACAGGAAAAAAACTCTGTCCTCAGTAAAAGACACTTGTTATGATTCTGCCAAGGACTTTTATGTGTGTGTGTGTGTGTGTGTGTGTATATGTGAGTGTACAGTCTGCCCCATGAATCTCAGCATGTCCAGCCATCTCCGTTTGCCAGAGGAATTGTGCTCCTGCCAATCAGTCCCTCGCTGTCATAAAGTGGGCTGTCCCCTGCGCCGACAGCCGTGCTGCACATCGCATTGTGACTCTCCCTTCAGCTCCAAAAGGGCTTCTATGATGACGCCTGACCGTTGAGACACTCCCGGCGCAAGCACTGCGCAGGCTTCCACCAGTCCCCGCTGTGGCACCGACAGATGGTGCAGTCGTCCACCTTCACTTCAATGCCAGCTGGGATGATCGTCGTTCCAGCGAAGCAATTTGGACCTGTCACATGGGAAAAAGGAGGAGACTTTAAGGAAGCAGGAATGAGCCTCTTTTGGAGGGGAATGCTGGAGTGACTCACGGGAGTTGTGAAGGCGGAACAGACGTGTGGATGTTTTTCACAGCCATGCACCGATGGGCTTGTTTTTGTAACACTAAAGCTCTTTTGCTCCTCTCTTTTCCTTTCTCTCTAATTCTCCCCCTCACACACCCATACTCTCTGGGATGCTTTGCATTCTAATGTGCCACAGGCTGCAGGGGCTGATGAACAGTCATGCTGGCACTATGTGTTATCGGAGCACGCTCAACACTTCTATTGTTGGCTTCGAGCATTGGGGACCATGAGATGTGCATAAAAACAGTTCATCACTTTTATCAATCACTCGTATGTGCGGTTATAGTTAAGGTCATCTCTTTCATTCAAAACATGTTAGGGCCAAGTTGGAGTCTGAAGCCATTCTAAAATACGAGTCTAGTAAAATGTTCTTTTTTTAAGGGATGGATACATATATTTAGCTAGAATGCATTAAATTGATTTAAAGTGACAGTAAAGACATCTGTCCCACTTTATTTTAGGTGGCCTTAATTAGGTGGCCTTAGGTGCAATTATACATTTAAATTGTGTACACATGTATTCACATTGTACTGATATTTTTAAAAATACCTTTATGTAATTACATCTGTAATTACTTTCTGTACTTAAATTTTACATATAACAATTTTCATTATTAAAGGGATCATACGGTGGCACATGCACTGAAATGTGTGTTGGGAGTGTTTGTCACAACCACCCTACAATGATAAAGATCATGATTAAATGATTAAATGATTAAAAAATAAGTCGCCCCTTCTAAAATCAAGCCATTCTCAAATGCATGTCGTTGTAGTGTCACACCGACAGAGGCCACGCCCACAATAGTTGATTGACAGCAGCATGTCACGTAGGCTGCGTCAGAAATCGCATACTTCTTAAATAGGTACTACATTTAAAACCGAACGTACTACCCGACCGTTAAAACAGCACGTTCTATATAGTATGAATGGGGGAATAGAACTCGGACGTACTACATCCGCCATATTGATGCTGTCACGTGTCATGCGTCGTCACAACGGAGCGACAATTTAAACTTTCAATAAGTCATCCGTTTATTTAGATTGTGTTAAACGAGTGTACTTTAATCACAATAAACAACGTTTTCTTCCTGAGGTGCTTACACTTAAAATGAGCTGCGTCACTCAGAAGTAAGTCAGAACAGCACGTGAATTAAATGTTTAACCGGCATGGCTTTTAAGGCAGAAGCAATTAATGCACTTTTGTGATTGCACATAAGCGCTGTGTCCTGTGAGTATAACTCCACTGCTGAGATAACATTTTATTTGAATGTATGTCACATTGTGCAGAATATTGATAAAGCAGTGCCAGAAATGCAGCTGATAGAATGTGTGCTGTAGCACCAAACTACCGTATTTCATCAAAAGCTGATCGTGGCAACATTTTAACCGCCCACCATCAAAAATCGTCATATCACACACAAGTGTATTCAAGATCACACAAACAAGCACAATGAAATCACTTCACACAGCTGTGTTATAAACATGCAAAATTGTATTGCACGTATGTTACAGGGTAAATGTATTAATTGCACAGACCATACGATTTTTCATAACATGTGACATATACACTCACCTAAAGGATTATTAGGAACAGCTGTTCAATTTCTCATTGATGCAATTATCTAATCAACCAATCACATGACAGTTACTTCAATGCATTTAGGGGTTTGGTTGTGGTCAAGACAATCTCCTGAACTCCAAACTGAATGTCAGAAAGGGAAAGAAAGGTGATTTAAGCAATTTTGAGCGTGGCATGGTTGTTGGTGCCAGACGGGCCGGTCTGAGTATTTCAC
>JAUMHQ010000315.1:2910365-2922900 GCA_032361165.1 Enteromius paludinosus | reverse complement strand
TTGGTGCCCATAGGCTAACATTGAATGACTACCAGACTGCCACGGTTAAAGTTAAAAATCTTCGTTTGTGTTCTGCTTAGGAAACAAAGTCACCTACATCTTGGATGCCATGGGGGTAAGCAAATTAACATCAAATGTTCATTTTTGGGTGAGCTATCCCTTTAACATATACTCAACACAGTCTTGAACATTTTGAGATAATACGCTTCATTCGCGTGTGAAACGCTCTTTAAAATTAAGACAATGCTTGATCGTTTCTGGACAGGGACTTGTGCCAGGCGCTTCTAGTCTCTGTGGTGGTTAGACACGAGGTAAAATTAGTTTTGAGTATTTAAAATAGGCAAAGTTTGGTTTAATTAATCTATTTTTTTCTTCCTTTTTCTTCCTGTTTATATTATTGTCGTACAGCTCCTCCGTATACAGTGATGATGATTTTGTCCTCCATTGTTTCGGAATTCTGCCTCTGTTTGCTAGTATCACGTCACTACTAGAGCAAGCTCCTGATTGGTTAACGCGGCGCCCCTCAGGATGTCTAATCGGGTTTTAGCATTGACTTGTAACATGTAAATCACTAGCACTTACCGCTTCATTCGCGTTTGACGCGAGCTCAGCTCATACAGGTATGTCGTGGAAAATGGGAGCAATGTCAAAATAGCCTTGTTTGCCAGAATTATTAGTTATCAAAAATGTTTTAGAACAATTATGTGAAATTAAATAATTTCCCACGGCACACCTGACGATCTCTCACGGCACACTATTGTGCGGCACAGTGGTTGAAAAAAACTGGCATAGAGAACCTAAATATAAAAAAAAATATTTAATACCATATTGAAAAATTCCGATATGACTCATGATGTTTCAAAGCCTTTAAGTCTTGTCCGTTTTGAAACAGACAGCATGTTAACACATTTTTTTCTGATAAAGGTAAATTAAGTCCCTGTTCTTCTTCCATTTCTCAGGACACACACATGCTCCTGCAGCTCTCAGAGATGCCACTGTTGTACTGATGTGTATGGAGCCCAAATCCAATGTCTGGGCTCTGCAGGGTATCAGAGGCTTCCTCCAGTCCTTGTGGAATCATCCCCTTGCAAGAGCAGGTATTTTCCATTGGGTTAAACTAGAATCTGGCTCTCTCTTTTGTCTCTCTGTTTTCTTGAAAGTGCTGGACACATGTAGTGATTGAAGTGCTGAGAAGGAAATATATCACTGTAATGTAAGACACTCTGAATAAAATAAATCAGTCTGTCATTATTTGCTTACCCTTATTCGTTCCAAACTTGTATGCTATTATTTTTTCAAATAGAGAACTTTTTTCATTGAGAATTTTTTTTTTATTCGTATTGTGCAACTAAAGAAAGTGACAATGTTTACATGTGCCAAATACAAAGACCCATGTACCAAACATAACATATATGTAAAAAACAATATTTTGACAATATTTACATATATTTTTATCTGATCAAGCTACAAAAAGATTTTGTTAGGAATCTGCTGTAGACTAAAATTCAAAAATCCTAGGATGCATATTCAAACATGTTCTTTGCATTTGGTTGGCATTTTTTGAGCTTGAGTGGAGGTAATATTTTTCAGAAACCTTCCTTTTTTGTTCCTCAAATAAACCATTGTATGCTTCAGCAGAGTCATATAGCCTACTTTTATGAATCTTTAACCAAGTTTGTTCAATATCTGCTTGTTTCACAGAAAGGATTGCACCTTTTGGGTTTGTAATGGCATTAAGGTGAGTAAATAATGACTGAATGTTTATTTTTAGGAGAACTATTCTTGGAAATTGTGCTCTAAAGCGAACTGTACAAAGTATAGCAAGCAGGGCATAGAGAGATTGTACTCAATCAGTTAGATTCATAAAGCCAGTACCGAAGGTCATTTGTTATGAGTATAATGTATTCAATGTAATCAGCTCCAATTACAGGCCTCCCGGTGGATATGCACAGAAAGCCGTCTAGACCCTCCCCTGACAACAGGCCTCCTGCTGTCAGCACATTGCCTAACCTGAAAAAAGGAGCGTTTTACTGACAGAAACCACAGGGTGCTTTACTAAATGATGGCAGGTATGTTCCTGTGTCAAAGGTCTTACAATTCAGCATCTTGACTTTAATTGTCCCCTTGTTGAATGCCAGTATTTTACAAACGATTGTGAAGGTGAGTGAGCAGTGATTGCAATTACACTGGAAGCCTCTGCCCATCTAATCCTCTACTCTATGGATGTTGTGTTAGATTAACAGGACGACAGATAGTGTGCTTCCAGCTACTTCCTGTTTTTGCTGAGATGGGTATGTTCCTATGTCAACATATTTTGTCAACCCTGGAACAAGTCCAAAATCCAAGGTTAATCCAAAAATGTAGGGTACGTTCACACAGCAGCAGAATATTGTTGTCAATCCTGTATTTGGGATTGTCAACCGTATTTTCTTTACCGGTGTGAATCTCAAAAGTCTCACACAGCAGCTTTCAGTCGTGTTTACAATTCTGTCTGTATGAACGTGCGACGGGAGTCAAGCCCGTATTACTTACAAGTAACCATAGCGACAGTGACCAAAGACGGTTTCAACAACAACAATATAAACGTTACTTAGATAGTTAATAATATTGCATAAAAGTATCAATTTTACCTTTTGAATAGTAGGTGTTTTTCTTTAGCTATTTGGGAACAGAGACTGTTCCTTAGTTTGTACCCTTCTTATGATGTTGATATTTTTTGCATATGTGTATGTATTTTGCATTTCTGTTTTTCTCTATATTATCCACAGTGCTCACATTTTGCTAGGCTGAATTCAAAAGAGTGCACTACATACAATGTTAGTGGATCATAGCCCAGACCTGAAAAAAAAATCTAATGGGGACAATCATATCAACTAATTTCTGTTTTCATCAAATCCAGCTTGCAGGGGGTCAATCAGACAGTGAGTCCATCCTTCCTCTCCAATAATGGACTATCAGACTGCCTGACCGCCGCAGCCGTAATGGGGCGAGCATACAGAGCGATAATTTATGGAGTCGTAGTTGCGGCTGGAGATGTGATTTTCTTAGTGCAACGGCAGAGTGCATTCAAAGTGATGTTTTGCATGCTGAGGTGGACCCGATGACCTCATTAAAACCTGTCAGAGACAGATCTGATGGAGGAAGGTTACCGTGGATACGATGACGCAGTCTGCCTCAAAAGGCCCTGTGATTACAGAGTGAAATATAGCCAAGCACCCTTCCCATTCTTCTCTTACAAAGGCACAAAATGAAAATCTGTGAAGAAAAAAGGGGGTGAATCTGTGATTAAGGAGAATTTCTCTCTCAAAGATTTTGAGTTTTTTGTCGCTGATAAGACATTGGGTATTGAATACATGTTCCTAAAGGAGCAGTTCAGCCGAAAACGAACATTTACTCACCCTCGGGCTATCCAAGATATAGATAACATTGTTTCTTCATCAGAACAGATTTGGTAAAATCATAATTACGTCACTTCAGTGGATCCTCTGCAGTGAATAGGTGCCGTCAGAATGTGAGTCCAAACAGCTGATAAAAACATCACAGGTAATCGCCACGAACATATTGGAAGGTAAAAAGATGCATGTTTGTAAGATATGAATCCATCATGAAGTCTTTTTAACTTTAAACAGTTGCAATAGCAGTCTATTCTCTGCAATAATGCTACCTCCAGTGAAAGTTCCTTTTCTCTCGTAGTGAAGATTCAAAGTTTTATTGCAAAAAGCTGTGAACTGTAAATGTTAATCAACTGGAGTCATGTGGATTACTTGATAATTATTATGATGTTTTTATTAGCTTTATGAACTCCAATTCTGACGGCACCCATTCACTGCACAGGATCCATTTGTGAGCAGAAAATGACTTTCTTTGATGACATCACTTATCCCTTTAATTTTTCACCCAGTTTTTGAATCTATTATGATATGCAACACCCATATTTCAAAAAAAGAATAAAATCATGTGTAGTTCTACTTTTTCATTATTATTATTATTTAATGGGAAGTGCATAACATTAAGGAAGTTAATGGGGTTGTAAATATCTTCTCATGTTGACTTGACACAGGCGATATTCAAATCTGTGTTCCTTTGAGGGCACAGTTCTTACACGCTGTGAGCATGTGCACTATACCCACTGTGCTATGGCCTAGACTAGAGAAGTACATTTTAATGTTGACCAAAAGAAAACAACATAACAGGAATGCAAATACTGCAGGGGACTCTCAACATCTCAATGTTTTCTGTTTTTCTTATGTCTAGTGCTGTGCCGTGTGATCTCTCCCCATAGCAACACACTCTCTCTGTTTATCAGTATCTTTCAAAATAGCATTCTCCCAACACTTAGCTGGTCTGTAGCAGTGGTTCTTGACTTTTCTCAATTGTTGACCCAATAAAGTACCAAAAATATGAATAGCTCAACAAAAAACAAAATTTTTTTTTATTCTGCTGCATTTTTTTAATTTGAACATAATAGAAGATATTTAGAAGATTGTCAGTAACCAGACATTTGATGATCCCCATTAGGTGCTTTCACACCAGAGGTACCTTTTCATATTCCTAGAAAAACTAGTAGTTCTCGCCTTTTTGCACTGCAGGAACTAGGAACGTATATAGTTCTATGAGCTGTTTTATTAACGGAATTAGCTCCTTCTTCAAAATAGGGTCTAAAACAGTTCTTGGTGTGTACTGTAACACTGCAAGATGTCACAGGAGATTTAGTCACTGCTCTTGTAACTGCGTAAATTGTTGGTTTACATTCCATCTCTGTTATAACAAAACTCATAACACACAGCAAAATCAGCTTCGATTAAGGCATTCCTTCATTCACCGGTTGTTGATGTTTGTAAATGCAGCGAATAAAGATGAAGATGAAAAAAGCCTGAGGGGTAATTCACTGTCTTAGAACCACAATGCTGCCTTGAACTGAGATCTTAGTACTACACGGTACAAAAGCGCATATTGACTTCCATAGTATTTTTCCATACTATGGAAGTCGATCCAGACATTTCGGGATCCATTTTTTTCTACTCCTGCAAAGACCTTGTGACATGACCCTCTCCGTCTCCATCCATCTTTTATTTCAGCTGGGAACATTCATTTGACCTTAACCTTTCGTTTTGTCTTCACTTACAGGGTTCTCTTCTTTGCAGCTATCTGTTTCTTCACGGTTGACTGTGAGTCATGCTAACCTCAGGGACGAACTGGCTTGGTATGAATCGACCTGACAGCAGGAGGCCTTCAGAACCACGTGCCCTGTTACTGCACCTGCACCATGTTGCTAGTGTGAAGCATGTAATTGTAGTCTGTGTATTCGGTGGTAGACATGGTTTCAAAATGAGGAGACTTTAATGTCAACATGAAATCAGCACTAGGAGCATCTTAGCATGCACTCTGATAAAGAGCTGATAAGGAAGGATGCACCAATTAACTATACACACCGTGCTATATAATTAACTATATAATCTTTTATTCGATATCCTGTTTTAAACTGTACAAAATAACTGTAAAAAGTAACTTATTTTCCCAAAAGAGTGCACTTTATATTTTTACTGTTCATCAGTATCAGGTTATGCGAAGAATATAGGTTGTGAAAGCTGGTTCAAGTTGACTAGATAGCATAAACAACAAAAAACATTATGATTTGACATAATCCAAATCGACTATTTGTTTGATACAGGAATAATATGTGGGCAGTGAAAATGACTGAGAAATCTATTTACAGTATGAAATTTCTCATCCCATTCCACATGAATACACTAAATGTGACTTAACCCTCGGCCACCTCACCCCTGAGATCATTTCGTTACATTCTTCTCCACTAGAGCCTGGCAGATGATCCTGCAATCCTCAGTGCTAAACTGAGACCTGCAGGCATTAAGCAGTTCTTCATAAGCCCACTCTGCTCTTTCTCAGGGGGCCTGTCCTTTACTCCTCATGGTCCACTGCCTCCTCTCATTAAGGTCTGCAAAGTGCTCAGCATCTGTCTTGTTTTGCCCTTGTAAAGGCTTCCGCCTGCTGCTTGCCAGACCAAAAGCATACTTGCACGTCAGATGGAGTGCATGCATGTTAGTTTGAGTGGCTATGGGTTATTCATAAATAGCTTGTCATTTCCACCGACCTCTAAAGCGTGCTTGATTCTTAGACTCTTAGAATGTATTTCATGGTAACTGGATGTTTGAGTAGCCGGACATGCACAAGGCTTGTAAGTCAAACCAGGCATTGTATTGCAAAAACCATGTAAGCACAGCATGTTGCTACAAACTCGATGCGGTGTAAAATCGAGATCCGCAAGACATCCGGAAACATTAATAATTCCGCAGCTATGATGCATTTCATTTAACAAACGAAGCGTATGAAATATTTTCCACCTAAAACAATCTCACTCTTTTTAATCAATGCTACCCTCATTTAGACTTGGAAAACAGCCATGCTGTCATACAAATGTGTCGTACTTGGCTAATGAGACAGATTGAATACTTAACATTCTGAAAATCAATTACAAGCTGGAACTGTTGCGTTTGGTAGGAGCTGTTTATATGCTGGTAAGATGCAAGAAAAACTTTCACTGCCGTTCACTGTTAGTTTCCATCAGTGCAGCGAATCTGAAGATGTTGTTTATTTGGGTTAAAAATAGAGATGGTCTCCTGCTTTTTCTGTGATGCTAATACCACAGTCTTGTACAAAACATATTAAGGCAGATTGAATACAACATCTTGAGTCCCTCTCTCAATTGAAAGGGCTCTTTTTACACATTAATAATACATGGGATTTAGGCTCTGCTAATGAAAACTTACCCATGGCTCATGGCATGAATTTTTCAATCGAAGTATTACATTTGCAGAAATGAGATTTAACTTATTCAGGTTGTGAAAAAAAAGTCATTTTTTAAAGAGAAATTCAGAGAAACAAAGTCAGCATCTGCATATTCTGATGGCTGATGCTTTCAATCAGTCGTACAATTACATTAGGCTTTCACGCTAAAAGCACTCCTTGGTTTTGTTTACTTATTTGCTGATTACTGAATGCTGAATGGAATCACTAATGGGAGCAGATTTGATTTATTTATGTTTTTATTTTTAAGTAAACTAAATAAGGCATAGTTCACTCAAACATAAAAGTTGGCATTTTGAAAACAAAAAAGAGCATATATTTATGTCAATATATAATACTTTGCGCTAATGGATATGTTCATAATACAGCTGTGTCATAATTTTTCAGCCCCTGTTCGAAACTGGTGTTTCAAAATCACATATTATATTTTCATTCTTCATAAATGTTTTTTTTTTGTATGTGTATGTTCCAATAAACAAGTCAAAAAATAAAAACCTCAAAAAAATTCCCTTAAAAAATGCCATTTGTGTGCCACAGAAGAGAGAACATCACAGAGCAACAATGGCACAACTTGTTCATTTGTTGGTGAATTATTCCTTTAAACAGAACGTCCTGTTTTTTTTTGTCTCTCTTCATAATAGCCTAGATACCCACTGAACAAATACATGCTTTCAGAAATGCCAAATATCTTACATGCAGTGAATTTCTCAAGGGAGACTTTATCCTCATAGGAAGGATTCTGCTAAGCACATGGGTTGTCTCATAGGATGGATTAATTCTACATGGATTCAATTCAAAGCGCACTGGATTAATTCATACATTTTCTCCACTCCCTCCGTTTGCAGAATTGAAACAGGTGCATTTTGACCATAACTCTCAATCATTCAAACCTGCTGTATTGCACGCAATCTCTCTCCGTGCTCATGGGAATACCTGCTGCTGGTTTCATGCAGCACATGCTCTGAACCACGGCAGACCATTCCTCCCTCCATGCCTCGTAGAACGTATTTTTGCAAAAAAAAAAAAAAAAAAAAAAATGAAAGCAGACGGAAGAAAGAGTTCAGCTTCAATTAATTCATGACTAGTGCAGACCGATCACTCATGTATTACGGGCTCCTGGGGTTTGGCCTTCAAAGATGCAGAATTACTCAGTGGGAAAGCTTTTGATAATACAAGCTGAAAAATTTTCTGTAAAGATGGATAATTAAAAATGTCTTGATATTGTGCTCACTACTTCATGCACTATTCCTGCCGTAATAATAACTGCAGTTCCTCATGCTTTGTTAAATTATGCCCTGTTTTAGTTTAGTGCTCCACCCACATGCTTCTTCTAGTAAAGAGGTTTGACATCGACAGTGGAATTTCTAGAAATTTGAAATGCAAAGGTGGGTTATATTTTGCTTTACAGATCGTTTATCATATAATCTTGACATGACATATGTCATGGATATGAAGGAGGTTTAATGCATGTTTATGACAACTGACATTAAGTGTCATTCGCTCTGTTATGTCATTTTTAAAGCAAAGATGACATTTTTTGGGATGCTTTTGTTATGACAACTTGACATAAACCAATTCATAACCTGTCAGTGTCTTTGTCATGACATCTTAGCATTACTTAGACAATATGAAATAAACAAATAAATATTCTCTCATAAAACTATTTGACAGAATCTTAACACTTAATGGCATTTTAATGAGAAATTCAATTTGTACCACTGTACTTGAGGTCAATAAAAGTATTCATGACGCTGTCATAAAATAATTTGACATATCATTAACACTTAATGACATTTTATTGACAAATTTAAGCACACAAGATCCAGGGAGTGTGGTTTGATACAGATCCAACTTCTCCCACCTGACATATTCCTAAACCCACCCGTCTCCACCCCCTAGATGTGGATCAAACCATGCCCCCCTGGATCTTGTGGGCTGTAGCGAGCCCTACTTGCATGACATAGACACTGACAGGTTATGATGTATTGGTTTATGTCAAGTTGTCATGCATCCAAAACAATGTCATCTTTGCATTAAAAATGACATAACTGAGCAAAAAACACTTAATGACAGTTGTGATAAACCTGCATAAAACCTCCTTCATATTCATGATGTATGTCATGACATGATCATGAAGGTGTCATGTCAGCCTTAAGCGGTCACGATCACCAGCCAGAGTGTTCTCGAGCTCCACCAGAGGTCACTCCACCCTCGACTGTTATGCGAGTCACGCTTGTCTCGGTGTTATGTCCCCATTGGTCCCTTTGTTGCATGTGTCATGTTCTGATTGGTTCCCTGGTTCAATGTGTCACTTTCTCATTGGTTTGTTCTGTTTTGTGTTCGCCCTGTCCAGCATAAAAGAAGCCCTCACCCAAGCCTTGACACTGATTGTTGTTTGTCTAATGCCTTGTGTTTGAGTTCCCGTCTTTCCCTTGTTATATTGTGTTTATCACTCAGTCGCTTCATAACATATGCACACCCCTTCAAGTAAAGTGTTATCTAATAAATTATCAATATTCAGTAATAATGCACTGTATGTCACTGGTTGCCCTTTTGCAAATAAATTCTATTTCCCTATATATTAATAATTAGGATATTTATTTATTTAATGTGTATACTGAAAATGCACAGATTAATACATACAGATTCACAGCTTTTTCATATATTGAACAATATTGGAAATATTTTACAAATTCTTTTTACAATATTTATTTTTGGTAAATACTTTTTTTCTTATATAGTCATATACAGTATAAACCAATTCACATTGCTTCATAGGGGTCAATCGTTTTTTTATTATACAATGGCACCATCTTTTCACATTATTATCGTTGTTATTATTATTATTTCTATATTTTGCAATGATTGAATTTTTCTTCGAAAATAGGATCTGTAGTGAATGATTGTGTAGAACTTGAGTAGAACATTTGATAACATTCGGCATTTTTGATTATAGACTATATGAAATTCTCATAAAGAACAGGTCACAATTCTAAATCATAAAAGCACAAAAATGACGAATTACCTTGCTTTCAGCTCTGTAATCCACTTTATGGTGTTTTTTCGTAGCTTATGGCTTTATAGCCTTATGCATAGAACTTGATAGTACATGGAAATTGATTTTTGTGGCCGTAGTTATATTCACTGGTTTATCCAAATCCAATGACGTACTATAACAAGCCCATAAAATGTTGGCATCTGTTCATAATACATTTGTATAGCACTGGTAGGTATATATAGCAGTATTAAAATGGTTTTATTCTGTAGGCTGCTGCTTAAATTTTATGACTTGAGTATTAAATCTGAACAGATAAATTACTTGTCATTACAAATTTTATAACAAGTGTTAAGTAAGACACTGCCATACTGCCATGCATTTGAAAAATCATGTCACGTAGCAAAAATGTACTACATTAAGGTGTGAAATAATACAAATCCCAGTTCTCGTATCAAAAATCAATGTCATTATGAAAGTAGACATTGTGGGCTGTGAGCTAATGAGGCCTCTAAAACATTAAATAGGATTTATAATAGCAATTAACCAAATATCCACAATATGATCAGTCTGTCTAATGTCCCTTCTGTTGCCATACACCCTTTAGGAAGAGGAGAAACGTATAAGCTCTTCTGTGCTCTGGGTTATTCCTCAGAGTTGCTTAATCAGATAAAGTCATTTCTCCTGATAGCATCACATCTGGAGGAGTCCTGACTGCACTCCCAGCCGAAACTGACTTGTGAGGCCAGCCAGCAAAAATGAGCCTCTAGATTTGATCTTATACACACCCAGCCTTTGAAGAGATTATGGTAAGTAGAATGTAGTAATACGTTCAACACAATGCAAATCACAATGCCTGGTGCTGGGTATTACATGCTCACTGTGTAATATTCATTAATCTGAAATCGGATGTTCTTTGCGCGGACAAAACATTCCCATGGGGAAATATATGGCGAACATTTTCCTGTATGGGAGACGTTAATTCTCCACTATCAGATTTGGGGTTAATGTGTTACATAATATATATTACATAATCAGATAAGAACATTATGTGTGTATTGGTACGGGAAGTTTGAAACATAAGAAGGGTTCACATACTTTTTCAGGCCTCTGGGATTAGAAGGAAGTAGGTGTAAATGTGTTCACATGCAATTTTTTCGTAAGATATCTTTTCTGTCATATGGTGCTACTTTCATTATTTTTACTTTATCTAAGTGGCATTTATTAGTTAATAATAATATTTTTTCTAATTTAAAAAAAAACATAATGAGTAACATAATGAGGGTTCATGCACTTACCCGGGCCTTCTGAGATTAGAAATATAAATAGGTGTAAAATATAAATAGGTGTTCACTCGCTATCTTTTTTGATAGCCATATGGTGCTATTGTTGGGGCACAGTGTGTATATTAGCTGGCGTGACATATCTCTAATGTATGGGAAGCAATTTAATTAAGAGGTTTCTTCAGCTGACCTGCCATTGAGCTGTGTGTTTTGTTTGCTGATGTCTAGAGCAATTACACATCAGCTGTTAGGGTCACAGACAGCAAGGAAAAAAAAAAAGCTTGCTAAATGTTAATAGCCTTCCTGCAGCTCAAAAAGTAGAACATAGATCTAGAAACGCCAAGGTTGTAGGTTTGCGTTCCAAGGGACGTATAATTGGTAAAACAGTGTCTACTAAAGAATACATTTTTTTTTAAATGAATCATCCCAAGAAACAACAAAGCAACCTACACAATGTACTTATTATTATTTTTAATCATTTCTTTCTTGACCTGGAAATTGAACCCATGACCTCGGAAGTGCTAGCAGTTTGAGCTACAAGAAGTAGAATTTTGCTCATTTACATTGATGGACAGTTTGCATGATATGCCTTTATTCTTGAAAACCATGAACAAACCTTACCATAAAACCAGACTACTACTGTAGGCTACATTATATGAGGGATCACTTGCTATGTTAATGTTGATATAGTTTGTGTCAACCGCAGTGTGTTTTGTGCAATGAATTATTGGCTTAAAGCTGCTGGAAGCGATTTATTTGTAATAGCACACAGAAAATGTCCCTGCTTGACAGATATCTCTGAAATGAGCGTCCTGAGAAATCACACTTGTCTCAGTGACAGCCTAAGGCTCAGTGAACAGCAAAAAAAGTCAGTGGGGGGCAGCCTACGCTTTTTTGGCCAATCAGAAGACTAACCAATCAGAAACAGTCACTGCCTGACAGTCATTTCAACATTTAACTTTCTATGCAAGTGTGGATGAAGCTTGCAAAACTGCTGAAATCATATACGGCATTTGTACAGAAGTAAACAAAAATGCCTTTAAAATAAAATCTGTATTGCAACATATTATTATTATTATTATTGAAGATGTTCATTATACTTCCATTCAAAAGTTTACAGTTAGTTCAATTTTAACTTTTTTAAAAGGAACGCTCTTAATGCTAAGCAAGGCTGAATATATTTTATAAAAACAACAGGAATATATATTATGAAATATTATTACTGTTTAAAATATCTGTTTCTGTATATTTTAAAATGTAATTTATTCTTGTGAAGGCAAAGCTGAATTTTCAGCATCCATTACTCCTGTCTTCAATGTGACATGATTATTCCAAAATCATTTTAATATTATTAGTGTAATAGAACGGACCTCAGTGGCGCTGTCCGACCGTCATCAGCGGGAACCATCCCCGGAATACTAGTTCCTACCCG